>JASAMY010001139.1:0-116039 GCA_030248085.1 Paralinhomoeus sp. GSCO2_6 | reverse complement strand
TGGGGACCGAGTAACTGGGGACCGAGGAACTGGGGACCGAGCAACTGGGGACCGAGGAACTGGGGACCGAGGAACTGGGGGTATGCCGTTCAAATTTTGCAGTTCAGAGTGCATTTATCGACTGTTATTTTGCGTTGAGCGACGACTTGTTCGACTAGTCTAAGCACGCCAAATGTCACACGGGCAATTAACGAAAACGAGAAGCTAGCGCAATGAGAATGAGGAGCTGAGGGGCAGTGAGGTCAACTGTCACGTCTGCCGATCGTAGAACAGCAGGTATGCGTCCTGACTGTCGACGGAGGCCCAGACCTGCACCTCGCTGCTGTAGTTGAACCGCGACCAGGAGCCCAGCTCGTCGACCAAGCAGTCCGCCGTGTAGTACTAGTGGCCGCTGTCGACGCTGGCCCTCCAGTGGTACTACTACTACTACACAACAGACCAGCAGCTGTGGTGAATGTCACTCAACGCGAAATGAGCGCGCACTCACGACGACGCTTCTCAGTCGGTACTTGGTCGGTAATGGACCTTGCTGCGCGACAGCGGCGTTGACGAAGGGCGCGACGTCCAAACTGCTTGGGCACGCCCACCGGAACGCCCACCTTGTTTCAAGTCCACGTCGAACCTACAATTCAGTAACAAGGAAGCGCGTCTGAAGGGTATACCGTAAACCCTCTAATTAGCCAGCCCCCTATAATTATACACCCTCCTAAGACCACTTTGAGCTAATAAGCCCCCCCTATAATTACGCCCCCTCCCTAAATGGACTATCGTCTGAAAGGCAATATTTTCCGTGTCTGGGTGTATGTATAGTCGCGTACGTGTATGTATGTACATGCATGTGTATGTGAGACTGTGTGAGAGTGTGTTAGAGTGTACCAACGTGTGTGCACAGCGCCTTTTTCCCTTAAAGATCGCCTCCACGCGCCTTTTTTTCACCAAAGCTACCCACACATCGATACTTCCAGTTTATAAGCCCCCCCCTATAATTAGCCCCTCCCCCCTATAATCATACACCCTCCTAGAGCTCGAACGAAAAAATTAGCCCCCGGGGGCTAATTATAGGGTTTACGGTACATTGAGTGTCTCAATCATTGAACTTCAATGACACAGTTTGAGGTGAACGGTCAGGCATGGCGGTGGCACTCTGAGGCTCAGCTGGCTGGTGCGCGGTCGCTGGCGGTGCAGCTGTGGCAGGCGTCGTCAGTGCGCGACCTGCAGCCGAGACCGGAGCCGCTGCCGACCGCGAGCGCCGACGGATTCGACTGGGGCAGCGTGTGTGTGTGTGTGGTCGAGCGCTCACCGAACGCCTTCCTCTTGCCAACCTCGGCATCTCGCACGCGTCTATCCACCGCGCTTTTGCCGACAGTGGGTTCAGTCAGCTCCTAGACAAAAAAGAAGTTTCGGCAAACACTAACAAAAATAATTGGTGACTGCGACTGCCCGCTGCACGCTAATTTCTTCGGCGGCTGATCGAGCCGTTCGCGCTGATGTGCCGCTCTACATTTCTTGCAGGATCTTGCGCACATCGTCCGACACCAAACGTCCATCTTGCGCTTTATCGTTTTCCTTGTTGCCCGCGACTCTGACGCGATGCAGTTGCATTTGAATACAGAAAAACACGCTATTCGGCGAAGGATACGGTTGTCCCGCTGGGTTCCACTAGGAGTTGAAACTCGACATTATGCGCACCTTCCACCCGTGCCTTCCTCCTTCCAACTGTGGTCCCTTTTGTATTTGATTTCTATTACGGTATTGGATTCGTACCGTCTTCCGACGAACGAAACTTCGCGGGTCCAACGAAGGCGCGACGAACGCGCAACGCTCAGAGTCCATCGAAATGTTCTCGGCGGGCGCGCCGACGGCCGCGGCGGTGCTGCCTAAGCGCCAGTCGTTCGTCGGCGACGCCCCGCTCTCGCTGTCGGCGTCGTCGGCGCCGAAAAAGTCGTCGGCAGGCGCTGCGTCGTCGTCGCCGACAGAACCCGCCGTCTGCGGTCTCGCGGTCATCTCTCAGGCGGGCTCGACGTCTGACGACCAGACATGGGCCAGGTTCTTCACGGAGAGCGCACCCGTCTTGGTTAGTCGGCAAAATCTTTTCGGATTTTTGTAAAAATTCACGAAAAAAAAAATTCAGCTCAATCGCCGCAGCGAGTACTTGCTGTCGGTAAACTACGTGGCGCGCCTAAACGACCTGGTCTACGTGGAGGCGGTCAGGGCTGCTGGCGGAGGCTACAAGTGCGTGCCTGCGTGCGTTCGCTGTGCGTACGTGTGTTCGGGCAGCGTTTGGCCTAGTGGTAGAGAATCGGCCTCTTGCGCAGGCACGGTTCCGGGTTCGGTTCTTGATGGAGCCACTAGATCGAGGACTCTCCCTCTCTCGATGGATTTTCTCGTGCAGTCGCTGCCATTGATTACAGATGGCGTTCTTCCGAATGTCTTTGTCAATTGTGCGGCTCTAGACGGGAAGGTCATGGAGATGAGACGGGCGTGCTATGTGGGCCATTGACGTCGCCTCCTAGCGTCGCCCCTAATCCAACAACAACAACAACAACATACTCGTCTCTCCTGCCACGTTCAGAGCGACCTTTTCCGCGCCGACAGTCAGCGGATTCGGCGTGGTGACGGAGTTGCGGCCGACTTACGGCTATTTGAGCTGGAGCGGCGACGAAGCTGCCTCGAGCTCGAAGAATGCCAAAGAGATTCTCTTCGACCGTTCCGCATTCTCGGCGGCCGACGCGGCATTCGAGGACTTCGTGCGCGCACTGCGACTCAACGACCAGCTCTCGTTTGTCGCCTTCAGTCAGGAGAGGAAGGAATTCAGAGGGGAGGAACTGAAGGTGGGCACACTGGGCAGTAGAGCCTCTAGTCGGTCGCCGCACAAAAGGCCCACAGATGATCCGAAATCCGCATGTGCGGTCCTCTAGTCTAAGCGTAAAATCCTAAGCGCTTGAGCAAAAAAGTCAGTTCCGCACATACCTGTAACTGGGGGGGGGGGGTTGGGGGCCCCGCAAAATTTTTCCAACTCCCCCCCAACCCTCCCCCCCAGAATTTTCCCAAGGGATTTTCATTTTTCACTCAGTCTAAAACGATAAAAGTGAGTAAATGTTGGTGTATTTCAGTGCTTTTCCGTGTCATATGACCATAAAACAGCTAAATAACACTGTTTAGACCCTCTTTATACCCATTTTTGACCAACAAGTACCAGTATAACTCAAAAAATGGCTGGCTACCCCCCACTTTTTGCTCCAGACACCCCCCCCCCCCAGAATTTGGCCATTTACCCCCCCCCCCACTCTTCCAGACCCGGTTACAGGTATGGTTCCGCACCAATGGCCGGGAGGGCATAGGTGTAGATTGGTTCAAAGGCCAGGGTCTTTCCGAGGGGGGGTCTAGAGCCATCTCGGTTAGAATGTCCGGGATTGGAAATTGGGGGGAGGGGGGTGGGGTCGAAATGAGGATTTCGCACCAAAAAAAAACGAGTAAATGGGTACTTTTGGGGTAAAAATGAGGCCTGAATAGCACTTTTAGGCGTTTTTGGCTCACACTACACTGAAAAGGAAACAAAAACACGCGTCTTTCGCCATTTTTAATATTGAGAGAGGGTTTTCCGCAAATTATTCGGGATGGCGATGGCCAGGGGGTGAAACCCCCCCCCTCCCCCCTTCCCCCGAGCCCATCTATGGGGGAGGGGGTGAAATCCCCATTCTCGACCGCCAGGGATTTCCGTTTCGCATGCACGCACATGCAGACGAAACAGGTGCGCATGTCCATCCATGCGCGACTTGCGTAGTAGTTGGCCAGTTGACTTTCCAAATCGTTCACAGCGCCGCTTCGCGCCCTATCGCGCCGCGGCCGTCACGCTGCCGTCGGCCGCCTCGGCAGACGGGCGTCTGACGATGGACTCGCGCCGACCCCACCTGGGTCTCTGCACGGGGGAGCACGACGCCTCCTCCTTCATCGTCTACTGCAAGGCGCTGGGATTCGTCTACGCCCCAGTCGGCGCGGTCGCCGAGCCCGCGCAGCTCGGCGCACTCCACGCGGGCACGCGCGTCAAATTCGCGGCAGAGGCGCTAGGCGTGCCGGTGCGTCGCTGGCTGGAGTTTGGACGAAAATTGTTACGGCAAATGCCATGGCCTAGTGGGAGAGAATCGGCCTCTTGCGCGCAAGGTCATGGGTTCGGTTCCCGATGCACCGACCCACTAACGAGGATTTTCCCTGTCAATGGATTTTCTCGTTGTGTCGCCGCGTGTGCAGTGTGTTCTTCCGTGTCTCCCAATGTCTTCGGCTATTTGTGTGCCTTCAGACAGGAAGGGACCTCATGGATGTGAGTATGCATGCTACATATATGGGCCATTGGCGGCCTCCTCCGCATTGATCTTAATCCAACAACAACAACAACAACGGCAAAAGCTGACAGTTCAGGTGGGCTGCTGCGTGTTTGCGGCCAGCGACCTGCAGCTCTGCGAGCGGAACATGCGCTTCGACGTCGACGGCGTGGTCGACGGGCCGCCGGAAGTGTGGCCGACCACGACTTGGTCTGTCGGTGTCGGCAACGGTTCCTCGTCCTCTCTCCTGTCGGACGCGCCGCCTGTCGACAGTCGCCTGTCGACAACGCTGCCGAACGGCCACTCCTCGGACGAGCGGCGTCGGCAGACGACCGAGCGGGACGAAGAAACTGCCGGTGCGGGGCGGCCTGCCGACTTGTGGTGGTTGGATTAGGGGCAACGCTAGGAGTATGGCCCGTATAGCACGGCCATCTCCATAACGCCTTCCCGTCTAGAGCCGCTTTATTAGCCAAGGACATTTCGGAAGAACCCCATCTGTAATCTAGGCCAGCAACGGCACGAGAAGGTCCATTGAGCGGGAAGTCCTAGTGGTTCCATCCAGAATCGAATCCAGAACCGTGCCGGCGCAAGAGGCCGACTCTCCACCGCTGCCCCCTGCCGACTTTCCAAAATCCGAGTTCCCAAATTTTTTTTCTCCAGAAGTCGACGAGGAGGCTTACGCTGACTTGGTGGATCTGACTTCCGGTCCAACCGTCCGATCGTTGGCGAATCGCGTCGTCGACAGTGTGTCGACAAATTTCGCGGCGGCCGAAAAGAAGGCTGTCGGAACCCAAACTGCGGTGGTCGCCACGCGTCACGCGGCCACCCAAAAGTCGCTGGTCTCCCAGTCAGAGTTTCGGCTGCTCAAGGCGCTTTTTGAGGACGCCAAAGCCGCTAACTACTTGCTGGGAAGATTTCCGGATTTGGTGAATGCCGTCCTTTTGGGCGAGGACGATGAGGAGAGAGCTGCCGACGGCTGACGAGTTTTTTTTTGCCTCGAGACTTTTGGTCGCGCCTTGTTGCGCGGAGAATTTGGTGAAGCTGTTGGGTTTTTTGTTGCCTTTTCTTAGAGCCAAATTTTTTTTTCGCGTGTCAACTTTAGCGTGCTTTGTGGGTATCAGCGTAGAATGAGCGGGTCTTTGTCGCCCTACGATCCAAATCATACCTGTAACCGGGAATTGGACCTGGGGGGGTGGGTTCGGGCACTTTCTGGGGGGGGGTGGTGGGGGGGGGGGGTGGAAAATCTGGAGGAGGGGGGGGGGGGGGGGGTCTGGGAAGGAAAAATAGACACTTTTTGGTTGATTTTTAGTCAAAAAGACACTGTAAAAACCCTAAAATAGGCACTTTTTAGTCAAAATACACTGTAAATAACCCAATATAGGTACTTTTTGGGCGATTTTTGCTCAAATGCACCATACAAAACACATTACCATTTTCAGTTTCAAATTGGGGGGGGTTGGGGGGTGTGGGTAGGGTCAAAACCAGCAAGTGGGGGGGGGAGGGAACCCCCCCCCCCCCCAACCCCCCCCCAGTTACAGGTATGATCCAAATAAGTCGATTTAAGTAGGACCGCTCGCGAAAATCCCAACCAAAGATACTTCGTTTAGCTTGAAGGTGGTGACTGACTTTAGACGACTATAAGTACAGTAGTACCGCGTGGACGCTAAGACCGAAATTTGTCCGAAAATTGGAGCGCGTTTTGCTGCGAATATCCATGTAAGATGCAAAAGCTTGTAATTAAGACGCGCTCCCATTTCGACAAGGAAGTCACAAAAAAAAACGGATGAACCTGTCTCTTCTACTTCTAGTACGGTTGGCATTCACTTAACGCCCCATGGCACGCCAAGTGGCTTGTTCTAGCCAGCTAGGCTGGCGCTAGCTCTGTACAATCGATGACTATTGACTGCGGTGGCTTCTGATGCATTTTTTTTGGCGCGGTTTACGAATTATTTCTTGGATTGTTGCGTTGAATCGATAGCTAGGTTGGCTCGAGTCTCGGTTTCCTTGCCATGACAACGGCGCTACGTATACAACCATATTTACGTGGCGCGTCCGTATTTCGGTTTGTCTATAGAGCTCCCTTTCTCTCTATTGGGGACAACATGCTTCGGTTGTTGTTTCTCTCGTTTCGCGAATTGGTCAGTCGTCGTAGTAAAGCGGTTTGATTGAGAGAGAGCGAGAGTCGATGCACCGATCGGTTATCGATCGATTGATCCGAGCGCGCTGATCCACTATGAGATCGGTTAAAGGGCGCGTCCGATCGACTACCATGCCGCCGCCTTCCTACAAAGGTGTGGCCAAAGTCACCAAGACTTTCGCCAAGTACAACTGTGTGCGTCGATTCTTTTTTTGGCTAACGTGGACGCACAGACGAACGGTCACGCACGCACTAACGCTGAATTGGTTGAACGCGCCACTACCCCGCCCCCCAATCGCGAAGTCAAACACACCTGGAGCCCCCAGAATTGTTCTACTTGTCCTATCTATAATTATCGTTTTAAACCGGTCTAAAAAAGTGGTGAGTGTTTTTCCCGTCAATCACTGAAATGGTGCTATTTAGATGGCATAATTTGATCCAAAAGTGCATATTTCGGCCCAAAAGTGGCCATTTTGTCACTATTTTGGTCTCCAGAATTTGTCCATTTTCGGGCATCTCCCACACACTTTCGTGTACGGAACCCCCCCCCCCCTAAAAATGAAATTTTTTACCCAAGCCTGTCTGCGGGTGCGTAAAATACAGCGCTGCAGGCGAAATTTTTGATATTTGGGCAATAATGCTGACAGGCAGGCCTGACAAACACCTTGGGAACACATTCAGCCATGGGGTTAACCTGCAATGAGTGCAGTTTCGACCAAAGCAGAGGGGTGGGTGGTCCTACTTTTCGTGCAGGATTGCCTGAAGCTGGGGGTGGGGGTGACCTGTACCTACACCCTACCCTCCAGTTGCACCTGTGGTTGACTTCCAGATCGAGGTCGCCTTCGTCCGGCCGCCTTGCAAGAAATTCGTCCTGAAACAGCAGCAGCACCCGTCTTCCGGTCGGGGCTCGACTTTGGACGACGCGCTTTTGGACCAGCTGCAGGAGGACACGCTGGTCTACCTGGTGGCCGGAGGGGCGCCTCTGGCTCCGCAGTTCGTTGCCCCCCTCGTCAAGAGGCGCGGCCGAGTGGTGGAGCTGAAGACCGCATGGGGTCTGGTCCGGGACGAGAGCGGCGGCGACGGCGACGGCGACACAGCGCCGCGAGCCTGGTTCCCCATTGGGGCGGTACTCGACACCCCCACTGGGGTGCCCGACTTCCTCTGGGTCGGAGACGAGGTCGACTTCTGGGGTGAGCGACGGACACGACCCCTAGTCGGTAACCTCCCCCCCCCCACAGGTGGTCTCTGCCCCCCTCCCCAAATTGAATACCCGGTCACTTGTGTGAGGAGCGCCTCCCCCCCCCCCCACCCACTCGCCCGTCCTTGTCCAAACATGTGAATGGTGCAAGGGATGCAAGCCAAGGCAACTGTTGTCCACGGCCGCACAGAAAGACGCATTTGTGGTACACCAAAATAGCTGCAAAATGAGGTTTTTCATGAATCGCAGTATCCTCCCTCTTCCCCCCCCCCAATTTACGCAGGTACGAGTGACCCTTGTGCAGGTGGAGAGTGGAGACCCACGAAACGATGATGCCATGTCACACACACGCACACACACGCACGCACACACACACGCACGCACGCACACACGCACGCACTCTAGTATGGGCCGTCTGGGCGTTCAGCGTGGGACCAGACGCTGCTGACGGCGGGCCAGCCGGCGGCCGCGACCGCGGGCCTCCAGAAGGCTCCTCTGAAAGCCGAGGAGGTTCGCCTGCCCGAGCGCATGTTGAACGGGGACGAGGAGGACAGGGTCGTCAGGCCCCGTCTGGGCGTCCTGACCGCCGCCCACCCCAACCAGCCGTCCAGGTTCTACTGCAAGCCCTTTGGCAAGGTGGGACAGATGGACGCACGCGCAGACAGACGGATGGAAATGCGGGAAGACAAACAAACACATTGGTAGGTGTGCTTTCGACCAGAGGACGTGGTGGGCGATGTCGGCCCGGAGCAGAAGAAGCCGGGATGCAGGTCACGGCGCGCATGCACGCACCGGCATGCACGCACCTGCACGCACGGGCACGCACGCACCGGCACTCGCGCACCAGCACGCACGCATGCACGCACGCACCGGCACGCGCGCACCGGAACGCACGCACGCACCGGCACGCACGCACGCACGCGCGCACCGGAACGCACGCACGCACCGGCACGCACGCACCGGCACGCACGCACCGGCACGCACGCACGCACCGGCACGCGCGTACCGGCACGCACGCACGCGCGCACCAGCACGCACGCACCGGCACGCACGCACGCACGCACGCACTGGCACGCGCGCACGCACGCACCGGCACGCACGCACCGGCACGCACGCACGCACCGGCACGCACGCACGCACCGGCACGCGCGCACCGGCACGCACGCACGCGCGCACCAGCACGCACGCACCGGCACACACGCACCGGCACGCACGCACGCACGCACCGGCACGCACGCACGCACCGGCACGCGCGCACGCACCGGCACGCACGCACCGGCACGCACGCACGCACCGGCACGCACGCACGCACCGGCACGCACGCACGAACAGGCACGCACGCACCGGCACACGCGCACCGGCACGCACGCACCTGCACACCTGTGTACCAGTTCAGGTTCAAATTCGACACTCGCCAGCTACAGGAACCCGTGGGCGACAGCTGGACGAAAGCCGTCAATATCATGCCGGCTCCCACGCAGAATATTCTGTTTCTCGAGCCTCCGCCTCCTGCCGAGGACGGCGAGGCGAACGGAGGGCCTCGTTCAGGCGAGGTGAGGCCGATGGACGGCGAGAATCTTCTGCCGAATTTCGAAATTTTTCGAGTGTCGAAATTTGTTTCAGCGCGCCTCGTCGGCGTCCGGCTCCACGGACGGCTCGCTGATCTTCGAGGAACGGGAGGAGATGAATCGTTTCTTGGCCGGGCTGCGCGTCGAGTCGGGCGTCGCCGACGCGCCGCTGGTGGACCTGGAAGCGCTCGACGCGGCCGTCGACCACGACGACGAAGTCCCAGCCGCAGTTCTGGCGGCGCAGGGTGCGGAAAGGCGACCCCACCACCACCACCACCACCACCACCACCACCCCCGCAAGCGCATGGCTAGTGGTAGAGACTCGGCCTCCTGAGCCGGCACGGTGCTGGGTTCGATTCTTGAGGGATCCGCTAACGAGGATTTTCCTCTCAAGGGATTTTCTCGTGTCATCGATACAGATGGCGTTCTTTTGGAACGCCTCTGGCTAATTATGCGGCTATAGACGGGAAGGCGTCATGGAGATGGGCCATTGACGGCTTCCTAGCGTTGCCCCTAATCCGACAACAACAAAACCCCGAGCAGTGAAGGCACCCTTTCAGTGAGCACGGTGCCCCTGGAGCCGTCCGTGATCGTACCCCAGCGGTCCCAGATCGCGCCCCCGCCGCCGCCGCCGCCGACGTCGACTCAGCAGCCGCCGCCGCTGCCGCCCCACGTGCCGCCCTCGGTTGTCGATCGGCAGCCGCCCGACTACGGTCGGCTGCCGACCGTTTCGCCCCGTCCGCAGTCCCTCCTGCCCGCCGACTTCGGCATGCCGCCCTCGCCGCCGCGCTCGCAGTCGACGCTGGGTCGGCCCCTGCCGCAGCCGGCGTCGTCGCTGGTGAAGCCGGCACAGCCGATGACTCTGGGCAAGCTCGTCCAGATCCCGCCGCTGGCGACGGTGGACACCTCGCGACCGCCGCAAACCAACCGGAAACAGCAGCCGACCGGTCTGTTCCGGCCGCCCACGCCCCAGAGATCCGGCGTCGGCTCCGGCCAGGGCACCCCGGTCGAGCACGAATTCATCAACGCCGTCATCAATAACGTCCGCATCATGTCAGTGATCAGAGAGGACGCCCAGCTCATGGAGATCTTCAATAGACTGTTCGACATTCAGTGAACGAAAGACACAGTGCGCGTTGAGAGGGGAGAAACGACCCCGCTGACCTTGACCTGCGTTGCGTTTTCTCTGTAATAGACTTGCTGAGGAGTGTAGGTAGGGTAAGACGAAGTATTTGTTGTTCGATGTTGGCTCAAGGCTGCTCGTGAGTCCTGTACCCCCCTCCAATAGTGCCCCCTGTATAAAGGAAGGTTGAAACTACCCCCCGGGCACGATTGAAGGAGTTACGGTGAATGTGGAAATTTGATAATTCGCATACTTTTTGTACTGTCGGTTGGATTTTGTGTGCGTTCGTGCAACGCAGTTGTTCTAACTCGTTACCCACCCTGACGTTGATGAAGCGTTGCTAATTGGTTTTTTTTGTGCTCTTTGACTTTTTGCTTTGAGGTAGCGAATTTCGCGAAAGAAAGAAAAAATGCCCGATGTACCAAGAAAATGCAATGTGGCAAAAAGTAACCGAAGCGAGCAGGATTCGAACCTACGCGGGCAGAGCCCATTGGATTTCTAGTCCAACTCCTTAACCACTCGGACATCGCTCCACGTGATGCAATTTCTAATATCGCTTTATAAATTGCGTTCTCTTACCTTCCGGGCATGCTGTAATCAAGCATTGATTCATTTTGTCAATTTATTTCAGTTACAAGGTATATGCAATGCAAAAAAAATATGCACAGGCGCATCCAGGATTGTAATCTTGGAGGGGGCGAAATCTCATCCGAGGAAAGAATATGACGTGTTTTTCTAACTCAGATTTCAGTCAAGATTTCAGGTAAAGTTGCAAATTGATGAAAGGCTCACGGACCATAGGCATGCTTTGTGTGGGATGAATAAGCAGCGCCCCATGCGTATTTTTGGCCATGTATATGTACGCGCAGCAGTCAGGGTCTCCAAAAATTGCACCATAGCTTGCACCAATTGCGCGCTTCGCAACATAACTACGGGGCTACGGGGCTGCCCTGCCATGCATTTCTGATGCCAGCCGCCGTCACACAACCAATTGCGTTGCACCGGTTTATGGTTGTAACGGAGTGTGCTAGTGTTTACACAATTACACTATTAGTGTTCTTCGTTTAGTCAGCCCCATGTCTTTTGACAAAAAGCACAACATTTGAAGACAAAAGACAAAAGCCCCGCAAAGCACAAACAAAAGACTGTAAATGATGGTTCGTAGTTAGAACAGCACGCGCGCGGCGAGAGGAGAGGTGGGAAAACATTTGACAAAAAGAAAAAGGTACACCGCAGCGAGCAGGATTCGAACCTGCGCGGGCAAAGCCCAATGGATTTCGAGTCCATCTCCTTAACCACTCGGACATCGCTGCACGATTTTCTTTCTCCAAAAACTCAACGTAAACTGCAGCGGCTATCGCCTACGACCAATTCTCTTGTCACACGCCCGTTGCGGCAGTCACTTCAGGGTGGGCCGGAGGGGTCTGGGGCGCCCCGCCGGCAGAGGGCTCGGCCTCTTGGGTCCGGAAGATGCCGAGCAGGCTCGCGTCCGCCTCCCTCAGCGTCACATCCTTGACGGCGCCCAGGAACAAGTCGGCCAGCTCGAATTTGCGCAGACGCAACCGGACCAGCTCGTTCAGGCGGTAGCTGCTGTAAGCGACTGGACAAATTGACGAGGAATCGGATTGAATTCGTGCATAATTTGTGAGCGAAAAAGGCGTCAGAATAGGTGCGAACCCAATACCCCCTCCTAAAATTGGCAAACTGCGGGGGGGGGAGGAACGCGCCTAGAGGACATCCTTTTCCAGCCAAAAATGTTAGCAGTTGGTCGAAAAATGTCAAATTTTCGCCTGCGACGCCGTTCTTATTTGTTTGTTGTCAAAAATGCACCGATTATGTGCCCAAACCACGCAGGCTTCCAAAATATTTCAACAGGCTCCCCATTCTGCTAAATTCCTCACCCCCCCCCCCCCCGCCTCCCGCGTCTTTATCAAACTCCAAGATCTGGTAGTGGAATCAAGGAGAGACCGTACCTGTAACTGGGGGGTTACCCCCACTATTTTCTCACCACCCCCCCCCCCATTCCTCCTCCCCCCCGATTTTTTCCAAGGGATTTTCACCCTGTCTAGAACGATACAAGTGAGTAAATGTTGACGCATTTCAGTGCTTTTCAGTGTGATATGACCATAAAACAGCTAAACAACACTGTTTAGACCCTATTCGTACCCACTTTTGACCAAGAAGTACCAGTATAACGCAAAGAATGACCAGCTACCCTCCCCCCTTTTTGCTCCACCCCCCCCCCCCAGAATTCGGCCATTTACCCCCTTTTTGCTCCACCCCCCCCCAGAATTCGGCCATTTACCCCCCCCCACTCTTCCAGACCCAGTTAGAGGTCTGAAAGAGACGCACTCGCCGTCTCGCTGCGGTCGGCGACAGACGCAGTGGAACTTGCCGCCGAAGTCGACGTAGAGGTCGTCCTCGACCACGTCCACGATCCTGCCCAGAACCACTCTGCCGTCTATGTCCCCTGAATGAAACATTGTGAAATTCGAACAATCGAGACAGCCCATGACCAAGCCTTTTGCACCGAAAATCGCGCACTGACACTGTTGACATTTTTTTCGCGCAAAAGGTTGGTTAAAATCGCATACCTGTAACCAGGTCAGAGCGAGTGGGGGAGTATTCTGGAAGATTGGCTGCACGTAAAGCGGGGGGGGGGGGCAGCCGACCATATTAATTACTGGTACCATTACTGGAACTTTTTGATCGAAAATCGGTCAAAATAGGCTCTAAATAGTGTTACTTACCCGTTTTATTGTCACATAACACTAAAAATTACTGAAAAACAATTACTCACTTCGATCAATTCAGACATGGTGGTCTTCCCTCGTTGAAAAATTGTTGGGGTGGTAAACCACCCCCCCAGCTACATACGGTGTAAACCGTATTAAAACGTAGAATTCGGACCCAATTGCATGAGCTTCGAGTGGCGCAACAGACGCGCGAAGGTGTCGGATTCCGCTTGGGCGCGCGATTTGGGCGGCGGCAGCGGCTCCGGCGGCTCAGCAGGCGCTGCCGGCACCTCTGTCGGCTGTCGAACCGTCTGGAATGGCGACTGCCGAAGCGGCGGCGGTCGACGACGGGCGTCGTCAACTGTCGGAGGCGGTCGACGAGCGTCGGCAGCCGCTGGCGATGCCTGACGACCGTCGGCGTCGGCGGACATCGGTGCCTGACGACGCTGTCGGCCGTCCACCTCGTCAGGCGACTGCTGCCGAAAGGGAGACTGCCGAAATGGCGATTGGCGCCTCTCGACGCCCGGCTGTGCCTGCTGCCGTCTGTCGACGACTGGGGACTGTCGTCTGTCGACGCCTGGCGGCTGTCGTCTGTCGACACCTGGCGGCTGTCTCCTGTCGACACCTGGCGGCTGTCTCCTGTCGACACCTGGCGGCTGTCTTCTGTCGACGTCTGAGAACTGTCGTCTGTCGACGCCTGGTGGCTGGCGCCTGTCGAAGCCTGCCGGCTGTCTTGTGCCGACGCCTGGCGGCCGGCGCCTGTCAAAATCCGTCGGTTGTCTGCCGGCTCGCCTGTCGGTCGGCGGAAACGGCGACGACTGCCGTCCGTCGACAGGGCCGCGACTCGTCGGCATCTGACGCGGTGGTCGTCTGTCGACGCCTCTGCAAGTGCGTGTACGCAGCTACGTCTCGGCAGGATTTTTGGCATTCCCTACACCACCAACGGAGGTCCAGACGGCTTTCTGTCGTCTCCACCCGATTTGTCGTTGACGAGCGAGCGTCGACAGAGCGGCGTTGCCGACGGCCGACATCGACTGACGACGGTCGCTGTCGACAGACGAAGCGCCGACATGCCTTGCCGAATTCTGACTGCTTTGCGCGCGCGCTGCGAACGAAATTGGGCTAACAAAACTCGATAGAGTCTGAGAAAAAGACAAGCACAAACGAAAGTAGGTTTCCCCAAGCAAAAGGTGCACTCTTCTCTCAACCGGCGAACCAAACTGATGGAAAAAACCTCTACAGCTACGGCAGCGGTCGAAATTCGGCAGTGGACAGCACTGCATTGAATCACTGTCGTCAAACTTCGCTGGGTGCGGCCAGACTTACTGAATCCTACTAATTCTTCTCCTCCCACCAAAAGCCGGTGCGTATGTTTTTTTTGTGCATTTTAATTTTTAATTCCCAAAGTTCCACAGGCTTTCGCGAGGAGGAGAGGGGGTTGTGGGGAAGAGTGCGCATTCCTAGTCCCAAAGTCGCTGCGGGAAGGTGAATCTTCTTCTCGGCTTCTGGCGGTATTTCGGTGCGGTGTCAGTGGGTCTCTGAATCCCAGAGCGCCCTGTGAATGTTCGCCCACTGGGGCAGAATGCCCGTGAAGCGCTGGCGCTGAGCGATCTCCCGATCCAGCTCCTCCAGGTACGGCTGCAGGTACATGTCGTGCTGAACGAAACCGGTTTAAACAGAAACTCTAGCATTCGCGCGAACGCACACGCATGCACACTCGCTGTGCCCACGGAAATCGGGGGGACAGCCAATTTGTGTGGTTTTTTTACGCGAGGGATATCGATCTTTGCATCGAAACTTCGCCTGATATGGTACTTTTCTTGCTCACAACACATGGGCCAAGAAAGGCTCCAAATGTGGCTTGACTGAAAGCCATTTGTGGATAGTCTAAGCCGAAAATTCGGCAAGAAGTGGACAAATACAGCGCCGACAGCAAGATGTTTGCCATTCTTACTAGGTCTGAAAGGTCTTGAGGTCAGAAAAATAGGGGGGGGGGTCATCATCCCAAACGCCTTTCGGGGAGGGCGGGGCACCCCTCTCCCTCCCGTGTATCCGTTCCGTTCGTTGCCCCAGCCCAATTTCTTCTCTATGGGTGCGTTCTCTACGCATCCGTCACCCCCCCCCCACCCTCCCACAAGAGCGACGCACGCGTCAGTCGAAGGGGGGGGGGGATGGAGCCGCACCGAGTGCCAGGGCGTCCACTCCTCCTTGGGCAGGAACTCGTGGACGGCGATCGCGTTCTCGGCTCGCAGAATTCGACAGTCGCGCGCGTCATACTTGTGCGGCTCGCAGATGCTCAGTCGACGCAGCGCCTCGCGCACCTGACAGCGTATCACGGCCTAGTGGTAGGGAATCGGCCTCTTGCGCCCGCACGGTCCGGGGTTCGATTCTCGATGGAGCCACTACATCTCGATGGATTTTCTCGCACCCTAGATTACAGATGGCGTTCTTCCGAAGGTCTTTGGCAAATTATTCGGCTCTAGACGGGAAGGCGTCATGGAGATGGCTATGCAATGAGCCATTGACGGCCTCCTAAAGTTGAGATGCGCGTTGTTGTCATAGGTGTAGATTGGTCCAAAAGCCAGGGGGGGGGGGGGTCTGGGGGTTTCGAGGGGGGGGTCTCAGAGCCATCCCGGATAAAAAGACCGGGATCGAGAATTTTGGAGGAGGGGAGGTTTAAGTGGAGGATTTTGCACCATAATAACGTGTAAAATGGGTACGTTTTGGTCTAAAAAGGGTCAAAATAAGGTCTAAATACCACTTTTCAGGCGTTTTTGGGTCATACTACACTGAAAAAGAAACAAAAACACGCATCTTTACCCATTTTTTTTAATATTGAGGGAGGGTTTCCCGCAAGTTCTCCAGGATGGCGATGGCCGGGGGGGGGGGGCGGTCGGTCCCGCAAAAAAGCGGGACGGCCATCGCCAGGGGGGAGGTGAACCCCCCTAGACCACCCCTGAGCCCACCTATGGTTGTTGTTTCTTTTTTAGTGTAGTAAGACCCAGAAACGCCTGAAAAGTGGTATTTAGACCTTATTTTGACCCATTTTAGACCAAAACGTACCCATTTTACACGTTATTATGGTGCAAAATCCTCCACTTAGTCCACCCCTCCTCCAAAATTCTCGATCCCGGTCATTTTATCCTGAACGGCTCTATCCACCCCCCCCCCCCCCTCGAAACCCCCAGAACCCCCCCCCCCCCCCGGCTTTTTGGACCAATCTACACCTACGCCCCTAGCGTTGCCACTGACCCAACAACAACAACAGCAGCCTCGCGCACCTTGGGCTCGCAGACGGGCAGCGTGTCGTCGACGTGCAGGCCCCACATCCGGTTGTCAAAGTGGCGCATCCGACGCCACACGCGCAGACGACGCCAGGTCGCTGCAAGACAAAAGCGTTTCAGAAGAGAAAACAGAGAGAAAAGCATGAGAAACAAAGCCGCACTGCCGCCCAACTTCTTGATGGCCTCGGGACTGTTCCAGGGAAAGCGGCTGGCCAGCGACATCGCGAAGAAGCGAGAGCGGCCAAGCTCAGGCGGATCAGACTTTATCTATCAGGATCTCCGAAAAAAAATTTTTTGTGTTGTACGCAAACCTCCAACGAACTGCCAACAAGTGCCGCATTGCGATACGGTACTCAACTTTTTTAAAAGCACGTGTTTGTAGTGAATGAAGGTGTGCGTTGCCCGTAGAAATGTCAGGAAAGCGCTTGCGAGAAATTCAAGGCGAAGTCTGGAGCCGCACTGATATTCAACAACTTCTGACGCAATGCAGAGACAAAAAATCGACTCGTTCCCTGTTCGGTCGCTGGCCGCTGAAATTTCTCTAGGCACTCCGTCATCGTGTTAGGTATGTACCGCAAACCCCATACTTAGCCCCCCCCCCTCCTATAATTACGCCCCCTCCCTAAATGGACCATCGCCTAAAAGGCACATGTTTCCATGTCTGGGTGTATGTATGGTAGCGTATGTGTATGTATGTACACGTATGTGTATGTGAGACTGTGTGAGAGTGTGTTAGAGTGTACCAACGTGTGTGCACAGCGCCTTTTTCCCTTAAAAATCGCCTGCACGCGCCTTTTTCCCCACACATCTTTCCACTCATCGACACCTCCAGTTTATAAGCCCCCTATAATTAGCCCTCCCCCCCCTATAATTATACACCCTCCTAGTGCTCCAAAAAAAAAATTAGCCCCCGGGGGCTAATTATAGGGTTTACGGTACGTGAAAAAGGAGCATCACCGCTGTCATCGAAACGCAGCGCATCGAAATGCATACCGCCCAGCACTACCCTGTTCTAGCCCCACAACCACGAACGTTCATCTTAGCTTTCATTAAACTGCGTGAAAAGCTGCACATTAAAGGAAACGTTTGGGCTGCTACAGTGTCTCGATCGTCGCGCGAGTGTTGTACGCCATCTTACAGCGCTCTCTGCTTCAATTGCATCGGCTTGCGATTTCGGCAGCTCCCCGGGAAAGGTGGGGGGGGGCGGAACAGGAGGCGGTGTTCGTCTGAGAACGACAACGACAACAAGAACATTCTTTTCGTTTGAGTGGGGGTAGAAGAGAGGAGCGCGCGCGCGCAATCACGCTCGGGGGGTTCTTCTACGCCTGCAGTAGGACGGACGCAGCCTCGACAAACAGCGCCTGGACTCTCTAATTGCGTTTAACCGGTCTAAACCGGTTCGAGGCAATCGTTGTCGTCTCTCGCACTCACTCACTCACTCAATCGCTCGCGTCTCTCCCAATTCGGTGGCCGCCTTCCATTGATCCATTGATAAGGACGTCCTCGATCTAGTGGGTCGATCAAGAATCGAACCCGCAAGTGGGCGCGCAAGAAACCTCTTCTCTACCATCCATCAGCTGCCCCCACAAAAGTCGCGCGCTTCTATGTCGGTGCGTTTCTCCAGCCGTTTAGCTTACTTGGGCACCTCAGAAAAGACATTCTCGTTGTCTTGCATCTCCTTGCATAAATTGCATGTACTTGCAAAAATTGCATCTCCTTGCATAAATTGCCAATTTCAGGAGCCATGGCGCTCGCCATGGAGTTGGGCTGGCGCCGGTTCAACTTTTTCGACCGCGAACTCGTGGCCGATCCCGAGAACGCGGCACAGGCGTTCATGGGGCTGCAGGTTATTTTTTATTTCTCCAATTAAATCAATTAAATCTCAATAATTCCGTTTTCCAACCAACGCAGGACTTGGAGTGCGTGTGCAGCGCGTCTGGAGAGAGTTGCGCCCTGTTCGGCGAGCCGACGGGCACGGTCTGCCGACTGGTGGGCAGGAAGCGGCTCAAGGTCGACTTCTGGAAGGCGTACAACTTCTCGCTGGCCTCCATGGCATTTGACGAGGCGCACAATGTGCTGGCAACCGTCGGTGTGAGGGTGGAAGAAGCACACATACAGCAGCATAAAGGAACTGACCCATGGGTGCAGGTTGGATCGTACCTGTAACTGGCGGTGGGCAGCACCCCACTATTATCCCACCCCCCCCCCCCCCTACAGTGCGCGTGCGTTTTTGCGTCGTTTTTAGTGTTTTACGATTGGAAACACCAAAATGACGCTGTGGATTCTGGTCTGTGGGGGGGGGATGGTTTTGCCGACTCCCCCCCTCCGACGCAACCAGTACCTATGGGATGCGTCGACGCGCTCGCACCATTCCTTCTTCCATTCCGGTTTCTTGTAGGAGGACGCGGAGGGCGTGAACCCGCTGCTCAAGGTCTGGAATCTGAACCGGTTCGACAAGGAGAAGCCGTTCTGCAGTCGCGTCAGCCGACTTAGTCCCGGCCAGAATCGGGCCGTGCCCGCCGCCGCGGTCGCTCTCCATAACTCGCTGAAATTCCTGGCCGTCGGCTTTCAAGACGGCACCGTCGTTCTATACAGAGGCGCCGACGTGCTCCGGGAAAAGTGCGCGCTGCATTTTGGTGGAATGTCTACCGTCAAAGCTATGCTCAGCGCAATCCCCCCCCCCCCGGGAGGCGGCTATGCAACCCCCCTCCCCCATTGAAATGTCCGAGCGTGGCTTCTCACAACGATTCTTTACGCATTACGGTGGAGTGTGTGTGTGTGTGCGTGTGTGCGTGTGTGTGTGTGTGTGTGTGTGTGTGTGTGTGTGTGAGTGTGTGTCTGCGTGCGTGTGTGTGTGTGCGTGCGTGCGTGTGTGCGCGTGCGTGTGTCAATCAAACAATTGCGCAACAGCAATTACGTGAACATACCACCATGAAATTGTAAGCGCCTCGTCAAAGGCACCGCCTCTGCTAAGCGGTATGCGAAACGAAATCCGCCGGGGCGAATATTGCAGGGTTTACAGTATTAGGGGTTTTTTACGCTATTTCGAATCTGAGGCTGTTCAACCCTGGTACCCACGTAGCAACCGGCAAGAAACGAATTCGGTTTTTGTAAACGCTTCTTTTGAGTTTCCTTTGAAACATGTTTTTATTTGTCGACTACGCAGGATTTTGCGCTGAAAGGTTGTCGCTTCGATGTTACCCCCCCCCCCAGGCAGGTACAGTTTGTATGTATATAAAATGCGAAATAGGTATGTCTGTGAGTGTGGTGACCCTTCTATGGATCATACCTGTAACCGGGTCTGGAAGCGTGGGGGGGGGGGGGGGAATGGCCGAATTCTGGGGGGTGGGGGGTAGCTGGTTATTTTTTTAGTAATACTTGCACTTTTGGTATAAAAAGGGCTATAAATAGGGTCTAAACGGTGTCAGTTGAAAGGCACGCACCTTGAAAGGCACGCACGCGCAATTTCAAACTTTGTACACTGCAGGGTTAATTCTAGGCTATGTTTAGGCTTTTGCTTAGGCTTAGGCTTAGGCTTTTGCTTAGGCTTAGGCTTTTGCTTAGGCTTAGGCTGAGGTTTAGGCTTAGGCTTTTTGCTTAGGCTTTGGCACCGAAATGTGTCAGGGTGCGTGCCTTTCCGGGTGCGTGCCTTTCAGGGTGCGTACCTTTTAAGCGTAACCGGTCTAAACAGTGTTATTTAGCTGTTTAACGGTCATATAGCACTGAAAATCACGGAAATACACCAACATTTACCTACTTTTATTCTTTTAGACAGAGTGAAAATCCCTTGGAAAAATTCTGGGGGGTTGGGGGTGGTTGAAAAATTCTGCGGGGGCCCCCCAACTCCCCCCCCCCCCAGTTACAGGTATGCTACGGATGGATTCGTTCGGAAATCGGAATGCAGTTTTTTGTCAAAATGTAGCATTTCCCTTCCGTATTCATGCGCGTGCGGTGAATATTGCGAACAAATTGAAAAGGAAACCGGTTCAGACAGAGCGGCAAACCGGTAGTGGTGCGCGAGGGAGCGGGAGACGGGCCGGTGAACGGCTTGCGCTTCCAGAGTTGCCGACCACCCGACAACGGCCGTGTCGTTCTGTTTGTGGCCACGGAAAAGGCGGTTTTATCGGTCGTCCTGAAAGATAAAGACGTGGAGAAAAAGGTTGCTGATTGGTTGGTTGGTTGCATCTACCGTATAATCTTCCAATGAACGCCCAGGTTAGAGCGGGGGTTGAAAGTGAACGCACAGGGCGTTCATTGGGGATTTACGGTATATTTACGTGTTTTTTAACCTTTAAAATTGACACATTAACTTATGGGTCCTTGCACTGTGGTCACGTTTACGTGAATTGTTAGCCCTGTGAAAGTGCGCTACGCTGCAATATACACGCAAGCGCAATATACACCGCTGATCTCTGACGAAAAACAATAAATTAAATTGTGTATACTGAATTATTCTGTTTTCATTTTATTTTTAGAATACTCACGAGGCGCTGGGCTGCGGCCGACGTTGTTGGACGGTGATGTCGGACGCCCAAGTCGAACATTCCCCTTCCTACTTTATCGTCGCCAAAAAAGAGGTGCGTATTGTTTTATTTTATTTTGTTGTTTGGTATATTTTATTCGTTGTCTTGGTTTGCTTGTTTGACCCCCTTTTTTGCAAATTCATTTTGCTTTCGTCATGGCACATATCCGGACGAATTTGCTAAATTATTTTGCAAGTACAGTGCATTGAATTTTACCGTACTCGAATTATACTAGCCTCAATGTTTTTTTTTTCAATTTTAGATGGTCTATTTCTACGACGCGGAGCAGTGCGGTGCGCAGGGCGACTCGTGTCACGCGAGACGCTGTCACGAGCTGGAGCGAGACAAGGAGAAGCTGCTAATTAGAAGCCTTGGCTCCTGTCTGCTAATTGTCACCGCCGAACCGCAGGACAACAAACTCCCCGCCGCCCCGCCCACGGGCGGGGAAACGCGCGTGCAGCCGGCCGAAAAGAGGTTTGGGGCCACTGAATGCAAACCGGTTTACTTTGAAAGCTGGTTTGACGCTTCACAGAGTGCGCGTGCGTGCGTTCTGCCGCCTGGCCGCCTGCGCTCGCTTCATTTTCCTTTATTATTTTCTCACTTTTCCCATTAAATATTCCAGCGCCGCCAGCCCTCTGTCGGGTCGTCAGCTGGTCAGCGTGTACGACATTAGCGGCCAGTACCTGGCCTACAGCGGTCCGATGCCCAGCCCTATAGAGGAGGCATTCGCGGCTTTCGGCGCATTCTATCTGCTCTGCAAGAATGGCAAGCTCTATCGACTGGCAGAGAAAGACGTCCAGACCAAGCTCGACACCCTCTACAAGAAGAATCTTTTCGACGTCGCCGTCAAGTGAGCGGCGGAGTTTTCTAATTTTTTTTTTTGAAGAATACATGAAAAATGCAGTATTTTAATCATCGTGCCGTGTTGGTGACCCAAGCAATGCAGTTGACATTTCAGATTTGCGAGCTGCCAACGGTATAACACACAGACACACGCACGCGCACACACACACACACACACACACACACACACACACACACACCCACAGTAACGTTTTGTGCGCACATTGGCCATTTGGTTTAGTCGAATTTATATTTTTATATTTGTCTATATTTAGTCTGGCGAAGAGACATGGCTGTTCGAAGGCGGAACTCTCGGAAATTTACCGAAAGTATGGCGACTACCTCTATGGGTGGGTATAGCTGTGTGAGATCCGCAAAGCAAGGGACATGCTGGGTCTTGTGGACGCACGCACGCACGCATTGGCACGCACGCACGCACGCACGCATTGGCACGCACGCACGCACGCGCGCGCGCACGCACTGGTACGCACGCGCGCACGCACTGGCACGCACGCGCGCACTGGCACGCACGCACTGGCACGCACGCACGTACGCGCTTGCATTCTTCTTTGCAGCAAGTCGGATTTCGACAACGCCGAGCGCCAGTACGAGCGGACGATCGGCGACCTCCAGCCCTCCTACGTCATTCGCAAAGTGGAATTTTCTAATTTTCTTTTTAAATTTTGAAATTATTTTTTCAAACATTTTCAGTTCCTCGACGCGCAGCGCATTCACCAGCTGACGCACTATCTGGAGGCGCTGCACAAGCACGAGAGCCTAGTGTCGGCGGACCACACTACGATTTTACTAAATTGCTACACGAAATTGAATAGTCGAGAACAGCTACGCGCTTTTGTTGCCGACGCGACCGCCGCTGGCGCCGACGGACTGGGTTTTGATGTCGACACCGCCGTCAATGTTTGTTTGTTTGTTGTTTGTGTGTTTGTTTGTTTGTTTGTTTGTTTGTTTGTGTGGGCCGCTTCTATGATCGTGGGGGCCTGCATCTCTCTGGTCACAATCGACCGCTGCTAGTGAGAGATGAGACCCGGTCAGCCCGATCCTGGGGGGCTGGCTCCCCTAACGGGCGGGAATTGTCACTGCCGCGCCGGGTTGGTTCCGCTGGCCGGCAGCTCAAGGAGTGGTATCCTAACCCTCCACTACAACTACTACAGATACCACACGTGAAAAAGGCCGTGATAAAAGTATTACTCGACGCATGTACGATTGTCTGAATCAGGTCGTGAATAGAGAAATTGTATAGTAGTAGGTCCACTACATAACACAAGGGACAAGCTCCAGGACATACAGCTCCCAGAGGAGACCAACCTGCTGTCCAGACGGCTCCGACCATGTCCCTTCGCCGTCAATGCTGGGCTCAGGGGCAGTGGCGTAGCCAGGATTTGGTCTCGGGAGGGGGTGCAGATTTCCAACTTTTTAACAGGGTCCCCCCCCTGTTGCGACGCAGGCGAAAATTTTGAGATTTTGGGCTACTTTCGAGCATTTTGAACCAATTTTGGGCTATTTTCGAGAAATTTTAACCTCTCTTGGGCCGCTCTTGAGCAATTTCAACTAATTTTGAGCTACTTTCAAGCATTTTGAACCTCACAAGCGAGCTAAAATGCTTTCTCTCTCTCTTCTTTCGGCCGGGCATTTTTGCAACAGGGCATTGCATTTTTTGGGCTTCACACAATCTCGGGGAGGGGTATACCCCCCCCCCCTACCCCCTCCCTTGGCTCCGCTACTGCTCCGGGGGGGGGGGGGGCGGACCCCCCTGTTAAACAGGATTTTAAAAAGTCAGCCCGCCCCATCCATCCCGAAGGCAAATTTCGACGCTCCCGTTGCGTGCGCCCGTCAAGTCAAGCTGAAATTCGTATTATTGTCAATTTTGACTGCGGGTATCGTTCTAATCACTCCGCCACGCGTACGTGGCCCTTCAAATGCAGGCGGCGAAACATGCGTTTGCCCGAACTTTATAGAATTCGCAAAAAAAAAACCCTTTCAAAAATCACTTCCGTCGTCCTCAGGTGCTGCGCAATTCCGGCTACGTGGAGGAGGCGCTGCAACTCGCGACCCGCCACGGCCGACACGCTCAAGCCCTCCATCTGCTAGTGGAGCATCAGCAGGAGTTCAGGCGCGCCGCCGGCTACATCGAGAGCCTGGACTTTGAGCTGGCCGAGCGCTTCGTTAAGCAATACGGCAAGCTACTGCTCGAGCACGAACCGCAGCTGGTCACGGAGCTGCTGGCGAGGCTCTGCGTCGAGGGGGGTGAGCCATCTAAAACACGCCCCCCTTCAAGCAGAAATCACCCCCCCCCCTCCCGGAGTGTTTGCTGGAACCGAAATGACAAAAGCGATTGTGCTGGACTTTTCGGTGTTGTATAGCTGAATAACACCGAAATTGGACTGTTTTTGGGGGGGGGGGGGGTGTGCGGAAATGGATGCGGGGGTGTTGTTTCACGTTGTGTCGTTTCGCAAATCGCAGCGTGCCGCGGACCTGTGTGCGTGCGGCTTCGGCTCATAGCGGAGTATAAGTATACTGCTTGCCGACTAAGGAATACACACAACCTGGAGGAGCGCAGCTTAGCAGTGCATATGCATACGGAGGGTTGGGGGGGGTAACTTTCGATCTGGGATGGATAGCCTCCACCCCCCCCCCCCAGTTACGTGTATGCCCCCCCCCCCCAACCCCCCAGAATTTTCCCAAGGGATTTTCACTCTGTCTAAACGATAGAAGTGAGTAAGTGTTGGTGTATTTCAGCGTTTTTCAGAGTTATATTACCATAAAACAGTTAAATAACAGTGTTTAGACCCTATTTATGCCCATTTTTGACCAAAAAATACAAGTATAACTCAAAGAATGGCCAGTTACCCCCCCCCATCAAAATTCGGCCATTTACCCCCCCCCCCCCTACTCAGCCAGACCCGGTTCCAGGCATGTGAGGTTCACTGGCGGATCCAGGGGTGGGGGAAAGGGCGAATTCCCCCTCCCGAAATCGGAAATCTAGGGGGGAAAGGGGGGAAAGGGGTAGGCGCTGGGAGAAGAAACACGCCTAGTGGGCCTAGTTTTCAGCCTAAAATTGCTTGTAGGTGGTCGAAAACAGCAAAATTTTCGCCGCGACGCCGTTTATATTCGAAAGTGGACCGATTAGGGGTCGAAACCACTGCCAAAATGGCGCAACATCCAAAAAGTTCAACAGGGTCCTCCCTTCTGCAAAATTCCTCCCCCCCCCCTCCGAAATTTTTTTCTGGATCCGCCAGCGGTGAGGTTGCCGCCATTCGTGCGTGCGCTTCGGATTGCCGTCGTATTCTCAGACGGTTCGGGGGAGCGGCGCGCCTCTCCGGACGAGTTCCTGGACGTGTTCGTGGGCGACGCGTGGGCGCTGCGCGAATTCCTGGAGCGGATGAGCGAAAGCTCCCAGCTGCGCTTTCCCTTGGGCGCCGAGCAGTGCGCCACGCTGCTCGAACTCTACGCCAGACAGGCGACGGGGGAGGCGCAGACGAAGGCGCTGGCGCTCCTGGCCAACCCCAACGCGGGATTCGACCTAGACCAGGTGGGCCTAGACATACAGCCTAACTCGGCCTATAGATAGGAGCGAATTTGCGCCGCAGGCGTGCGTACTGCGTACAATGTACGAAAGCACGAGTACTAGCACTAGCACAATTACGGTAGTTGAGACTACTGTGAGTCCTCACAGTTTTCCTCCTCTAATAGTGTCCCGCGTAATGATAGGTTGCAGAAATGTTGCCCTGGGGCACTATTGGAGGATTTACGGTAGGTTCTTGCATGCGTGTCGCCCACTAATGCCTAGGACTACACCCGTGAACGGGTTTGCATACTTCGAAAAAAAATTAATGTTGAAAAGTCGACTTTTTTCGTCAGTTTTTGCGTTGTGGTGTGGTGTGTGTGAGATTTACGTCAAAATGAAGTCCGCTCTCTCCCTTTACAGGCTCTGATCATCTGCCAGACGCACAACTTTGGGCCGGGTCTGCTCTACGTTTACGAGAGGAACAAAATGTGCGCTATTTCGGTGTCGTCTCTGCAATGCGCCATCTATTGATAGCTAGCACGAGCTATTTCTGTTTCCTAACGCAATCTTAGTGTGAAGCTAGGAGAATTTTGCTACCTAGTCAGTATCAGTGCGCAGACGCATTTAGGTACGACCAAATCTTGAAGTACCACGTCAGAACGAGGGACTTCGCGAAGGTGGTCGACACCTGCGAGCAGTTTGGGTGCGCTTTTCTGGCCTTGTGTACGTTGTGCTTGCTTGCGTGCGTGCGTGCGTGTCTTTTTTGTCAGTCGTATTGTGAGTGACTCGTTTTTAGCGCGGAGCGCAAAGAAATGTGGACGGAGGCGCTGTGGTTTTTCGCGCGGGCGGACGCCGAGGATGGAGAGGACAATCGAATTTTAGAAGAGAATTTGTCCAGAATGCTCAGGTATGGCCTAGTGGTAGGGAATCGGCCTCTTCCGCGCAAGGTCCGGGGTTCGATTCTTGATGGAAACCCCACTAGATCGAGGACTTCTCTCCCCACGGATTTTCTCGTGCCGTCGCTGCCCTAGACTACAGATGGCGTTCTGCCGAATGTCTTTGGCTAATTATTTATGCGGCTCTGGACGGGAAGGCGTCATGGAGATGGGTGTGCTTATTTGGGCCATTGACGGCTTCCTAGCGTTGCGCCTAATCCCACAACACCCACCAACATGCTCAGTCAGGTGTGGTCGCAGAGTGCTTGATTAGAAAGTGTTTTTCTGGCACCAGTGGGCGCTGTAAGACCTATTCGCTTTAAGTGATGAAATGGCCAATTTTAAATGTCAAATATCATTTTGAATTTAAAATTCTAGTCGCATCGAGGACCGCAAACTTCTGCACCCTCTGGCCGTGTTGGAGATCCTCTCGCACAGTCGGCACGTCACACTGGGCGTGGTCAAGGCGAGTTGGCTTTTTTTAATTAATTAAAATTCTTTTTTTTTTATTTAAAATTGCCACAAATTTAGGAGTACCTGCTGAGCTGGTTGCGCCGCGAGAACGAGGAGGTGGCGCGCGCCGAGAAGCAAATCGACACGTACAAACGCGAGATCGAACGGACCAAAGCCAAGATTGATCACCTGAAGCACAAGTGCGCATACCTGTAAACCGGTTTGGGGGGGGGGGTAAATGGTGCTGGGCGAGTCTCTGGATCAAAATGTGGGGGTTGCTGACCGTTTTTGACTTATACCGGGACTTTTTTTATCAAAATGCGTACTAATAGGGTCTGGGGAGGGGTTCTGGGTGCGCGTGGAAAAACAGTGCCCCCCCCCCACTACTATCCCAGACTCGAAATTTTGAACGGCGAAGCATTTTTGCAGTGTTTTGGTTTTCCTCATTTTATAACTGATTCAACGTAAATAGTCGCTGAAACGCCGTCTCTTAGCCTGTGTAGTAACTGTGTATGCTAAGTTTAAATGTACCTTCTACTACTACTACTACTACTCCATTCTTGCTCATATTAGGCGCATAACGCAAAACTCACTCGTGGGGGGGGGCATAGGAAAGGGGGCTACAATTTCATGGGGCCCGTACTCGTGGGGGGAACACTATGTGCGAGCGTACCACAAGTGCCCCCCCCCGTTCTTTCAGCGCCCAAATCTTCCAAGTGGCCAAGTGCGCCGCTTGCGACACGGCGCTGGACGTGCCGACGGTGCACTTTCTCTGCCGACACAGCTACCACCAGCACTGCTTCGACAGCTACGCCGCCGAGCCGGCCGACGAGGCCCCCTGCCCCGCCTGCGCGGCCGACAACCGCCGGCTGGCCGCCGAGCTCAGCGCCCAGGAGCCCAGCGCCCGCGACACCTACCAGAAGTTCAGGAACGAGGCGAGGACACACCCCCACCACGCCCCCCCCCCCCATACCTGTAACTGGGGGGGGGGAGGTTTGGGGGCCCCCGCACTATTTTTCCAACACCCACCCAACTCTGCCCCAACCCTCGCCCCCAGAATTTTCCCAAGGGATTTTCACTCAGTCTAAAACGATAAAAGTTAGTAAATGTTGGTGTACTTCAGTGCTTTTCAGTGTTATATGACCGTAAAACAGCTAAATAACACTGTTTAGACCCTATTTATACCCATTTTTGACCAAACAGTACCAGTATAACTCAAACAATGGCCGGCTACCCCCCCACTTTTTGCTCCAGCCACCCCCTCCCCCAAAAAGTGCCGTCTACCCCCCCCCTCCCCCCACTCTTCCAGACTCGGTTACAGGTATGCCCCCCCCCCCAGTTGGAGTGCAATCGACGCGTACAGCACCCACCCCCCCCCCCTCCACAAAAATCGAGAAAGCGTGCGTTAATTGGTGTCCCCCCCCCCCCCTCCCCACCAGAACCTCCTCCACCCTCACGCAACCCCCCTGCACCTAAAGTTCGAAACTGATCAATGCGTCCTCTTTCGACCTCAGAAAAACAACACTCGTTGTCGCACCTAATTAATGTTTGCCTACTTGAAGTCTATTTGGGTGCACCAATTTTACCCCCCCCCCCCAGGTCTGTGCGAAACCCGCCAAACACCCCCCCCCCCCCACCATTCTAGAAAGTGCCTATTTTAGGGTTTTGCAGTGTCTTTTTTACTAAAAATCGATCAAAAGTGCCTATTTTTCCTTCCCAGAGCCTGACCCACCACTTCCTCTAGATTTTTAGCCCCCCCCCCTCCCACCTAGGAAGTACTCGGACCCCCCCCCCCAGGTGCCATTGCCGGTTACAGGTACGGTTGTTACGGATATGCATGTGTGTGTCGGCAGCGTGAATTGTACTGCTAGCTGGGAAGGAATTTTTTGGGGGTCATTTTTATCGTTTCTCGCATATTATTGTCATTATTCCAGCTGCTGACGTCCGGAAGCGCTATCGCGACTGTCGCTCGCTACTTCGGCAAGGGAACGTACCACCGGCGCGCCAGCTCCGAAGCTTACAGCTCACATTTCTCCAGCGGCGGTTCCGGTTCGAACCGGTCCAAACCGGTTCAAGCCGCCAGCAGACCGGCCAGCAAGCAGCCCGCTCTGAACCCGTTTGAGGAGGACGAAGACGAGTAGTAGTGATATTGGTGCATTTTATATGAGAAAAGTTATGTTTATTAAAAATCTACAAGTTACCCGAGAGAATACTGTACCTGATGGGTGCAACATGCAGTACGCGTGTGCGTGTTTGGTTCGCTATTGCCTTTACGATTGTGTACGTCAAATTCTATGCGTATCCCTCAAATACTGGGCTCTGCATGCGAGCAAAACTAGATCACAGACGCGTCATAAAGTTCACACTTACACTTTTATATTAAATACACTTAAATCAACGAAATTAAATTCACTTCTATATACACCTACCGGAAAGAAAAACTTTAGAAAAATTCTGAAGTGGTTGTGTTGAGAGTGAGCTACTGCGTGAAAGTATGTGTGTGGCGCGCCCCTACACCAAAGCAGTTGGGAAGGGTTACACCCCACCCCACCCCCCCCCCCGTTAAAGCCCGCACGCCCCCCCCCCCCCCCACCGACCCGGTTTTAGGTACTCGTGTGTGTGTGTGTGTGTGTGTGTGTGTGTGTGTGTGTGTGTGTGTGTGTGTGTGTGTGTGTGTGCGCGCGCGCGCGCGCGCGCGTGTGTGTCTTTTCTTTCTCTTGTCTGTAACTCTCTCGGCTTCAATTCAAGCTAATATATTTTCGATTTCGAAATGTTCGAAATGTGCGCCGCATACGATCTGCACATGCACATCTTTGGGTGGGCTTTCGGCGTTGTCGTGGACATGTCTGATACGTGGGGCGAGGAACACACGAACGAGCGCACGCACGCACGCACTAAAAAACGAAAGAAACAACCACTCTCTCAGCTAGACCTGTCTTTAGTTTATTACTACAGCAATAAAAATGAAATCAATACCGATACGTGTGTACTATGTAAGTACAATCTCTGAATAATAAGCTATCGTAAGCTTGGGTGGTGCTTATTTCGAACAGGTCGTCCAGTAGAGAGCGTATGTAGAAACGATGCGAAGCCACAGCTAGCTAGCCAAAATTCGGCTTTGATACAACTTTGTAGCGCGTCATTTTGCACTAGTGGAAAGACTCCTTTCTGCATACGCTCAGGTTACCACGCTCTCAATCAGTTCGACGCCATCTCACAACCACTGGTGGGGTGTTCACCACAAAAGATCTGCTGCTGCACACACACGCATTTCGATAATATATGGCCGGCATGGGGTGGGCGTTTGTTGGAGTCATTGTTGCTGCGGCTCTGGCGCATCTGCAGGGAACAGTTCCAGATAGAGGGGCGACTTGAGGAAGCGGGGATAGCTGTCCTTCTCCATCAAATACTCGATGCGATGCTGCGCCGCCGAGAACACGTCGGCGTCGAGCTGGCCCCGCTCTAGCAGTCGGCTGGCCGTGGAGGCGCGCGTGTCGCTGTCCAGATTCACCTAGGGGTTTTTTGTTGGTATTTTCGGTCGACGTTTAGTACGAGTGGTTCACGATCCTATGAATCCTGCGAAAAATGCACGATTCACTGCACGCACCGGTACGCATGCATGGGCACGCACCGGCACGCACGCACAGACGCACCGTCACGCACGCATGCACCTGCACGCACACACGCACCGGCACGCACGCACACACGCACCGGCACGCACGCACCGGCACGCACGCAAGACTGAATGTTCACCAGCGCAAAGGGGTGCCCGCCCGCCCCATGCACTTCCCTCCATGTGCCTACACTACCTCTTGCGGACTCTGGACCGCGACAAACGTCCGGTAGATGTCCTCTGCTTTGTCGAGCTTCTCCTGTTCAGCTTCAAGTCGCTTGAACTCCTCGACGGCTATCCAAAAATCGATATTCTCGTTGCTGAACTCGCATTGGAGGAACAGCCGGAATAGTTCCAACCCGTCTGAACGAGGAAACGTATACTACAGGACATACTGCAAAGCCCTTAGTTGTTTGTGGATGCGTGTGGGAGTGTTCCAGATTCTAAACCTGCCCCCCCCCCCCTAATAAAATTAGCCCCCTACCTTCTACACCCCGAATGAAACCCTTAGCCCCAGTTAATTAGAGAATTTCCGGTACAATTCCATCAATAGCGCCGCACGCCAATATTAGTGTCCCTGTTCGGCATTTTTCCTCTTTCATCTATAGCGCTCAGGGAATTAGCGGCCCGCTAATAATCTACGCCCAACTGACCGTCGCCATTTCAACGGGCGATATTAATAAAAGCGGAACTACACTCGCAAGTTCGCAACACTGGGTTGATTAGGGGCTCCCAGCAGGCCGATGCTTTCGCACGGGTGCGTGCGTGCGTGCGTGCGTGCGTGCGTGCGTGCGTGCGTGCGTGCGTGCGTGCGTGCCGGTGCGTGCGTGCGTGCGTGCGTGCGTGCGTGCGTGCGTGCGTGCGTGCGTGCGTGCGTGCGTGCGTGCGTGCGTGCGTGCGTGCGTGCCGGTGCGTGCCGGTGCGTGCGCGTGCGTGAGTGCGGGCGTGCGTGCCGGTGCGTGCGTGCGTGCGTGCGTGCGTGCCAAATTGCCAAGAAGAACCGCACTCTTGTCGGCGAGTAGGGCGTCAAAGGAGCCGGCCCAGGCGTCGAGTCGCGACTTCGACACGGCCCCCGCGCCGCCCGCCACCGCCGTCGCCGAGCCCTGGGGCGACCGCGACAGCTTCCGAAGGCCGCCGCCCAGAGACCGAGCGAACGTATTCACGCTAAATGTTCGAGCTCTCCAGTCGGCATGTTACCCGCTTCGATGATGACGCATGGCGTACGGGGTGGTTCGGTGACTAAATAAGATTGAACGCTAGGAACCGTGCCACCTATGGTTAAATTTTGATACTTATACGCATACGATACGTAAATACGTATTATCTTCTATTATCTATTATTCGCCGCTGAAGTGTGTGGCGAAAATCAACCTGCGTGGATGGCATTCGGGCGTATCCATTTCATGCATACGTGTACATGCGTACCTAGGTTGAGCTGCGACTTCCCATCTTAATTCAGTTCAATGAAGTCAGCGAAGCGCACGCTGCGGGCTAAGATAAGCGGCGGAATTCGACAGGCGTTTCATTCACTGGCGGATCCAGGGGTGGGGGAAAGGGGGAATTCCCCCTCCCGAAATCGGAAATCTAGGGGGGAAAAAGGGGAAGGGATAGGCGGTGTGAGAAGAAACACGCCTAGTGGGCCTAGTTTTCAGCATAAAATTGCTTGTAGGTGGTCGAAAACAGCAACATTTTCGCCTGCGGCGCCGTTTATATTCGTTAATCGTCGAAAATGGACCGATTAGGTGTCCAAACCACTGCCAAAGTGGCCAAACATCCAAAAGGTTCAACAGGGTCCTCCCTTCTGCAAAATTCCTCCCCCTCCGAAATTTTTTTCTGGATCCGCCAGTGGTTTTATTCATTCATTCACGGCGGGTGAGTTCCGGTGAGTTCCGGTTCCGGAGATTCCGGTGAGTGTGCGTGTGCTATGGCTTCATTAACGTCCCCGACGGTTCATTAGTGTAGTGTGCTTCGGTTTCATTAATACCACAAGGTTCGACTCTCCACAAATTGACTACGGATCGTAATCCACTGAACAAAGTACGGAAGCCATACACTGCATAGGGTGCATACTCTATACGTTGGCACCTAAAGGCTGATTCACAATTAACGGTCTTCCCATCGGTCTCGGTCTCGGTCTCGGTCTCGGTCTCGGTCTTCCCATGCCAAACAGCGAAGACCGATGCGAAGACCGAGACCGAGACCGAGACCGACGATGTTGGGAACTTTGAACATTTGCTCCGGTCTTCATCGGTCTTCATTGAACTCGTGTTGAACGCGCGCGCTACCGTAGTCACGCTTTACTATAGCCGTCACTCTCAAAGAATTTGTCGGTATTCGCATAAGGGTAAAGCGACTAGGAAATTAGCCGAAATTGAAAACAAGGAAGAGTTTACGATGCGTCGTATTCAACAGGTGGAGGCGGCGCCGTCTCCTTGGATAATTGACGACTGCTCTTATACCAAAAATCCAAAAAAAAACGGCGGCGGCATGGCTGCACGTCTCTAAAGACACGGCGGCGGCAAAATCTGCGCCGCCATTGCATACGTCAAGGTGGACGGGCACGACGGCATTGACCTACATTTTCTGTAAGCGTCGGCAAAAGCGGCAGCGTCAGCGAAAGCGTCGGCAGCAGCGGCAACGGTGTCGACGGCGGCGCTGACGACAGCTCCTGTAGCGGCGTCCGCGCCCCTGGCGGCGGCCAGAAGCGCTGGCGGCGGTCTGCGTCTGCCGCACAATGTCTGTTTGTTTGTCTGGTGGTAGTGCGTTCCCGTCGTCTACTGCGTGTGCTTTTTTTTGTTTCCTACGGAAGTCGCATAAGAAATGAAACAGGTCGAAAACAAGGGCCACAGTACGCTCTTTAATACGCTGAAAGGCGCGCATTTAACCGAAGATCATTGAAAGACCGGAGGCAACGCGTCGTCAATTTGGCATGGGTCAAAAAGTCCGAGACCGAGACCGAGACCGATGCGAAGACCGAGACCGAGACCGAGACCGATGGGAAGACCGTTAATTGTGAATCAGCCTTAAGGTCCATGCATTATTCACGCCGGATCTTTTTGTCGCATCCAAACCTTTTCATGCGACCGGCCTTCTTTGACTTACATAGGTATGTACATACAATAGAGCAGCGAACAAAGCGTTCTTACTTCTTACAGTTGTTCCACACAGAAAGAAAGGGAAGCCATTTTTTGCGAGCTGTCGTGCGCGTGAGTGCAACCTGGTGGCATGGGACAGCGGTGTCGGCGCACTCACAGGCTCGACTTCTTCCTGGGACTGTTGGCGGTGTTGTTGGCGTTGAGCGCGAACGCGGGCGGCGGCGTGCGTCTGGGCTCCTGGGCGCTGAACTTGCGGAAGAAGCCGCCCCCCTTCTTCTGCTGCTCGGAGGAGACGGCCACGACGGCGGCCAGGGCCGCGGCCCGCGTAGGGCCGGCGCCGTTGCTGCTCGTCGGCTGCTGCAGCTCGCGTTCCATCCACGACCGAGCCGACTGCAGGGGCAACGGCGGCGGCGGCGTCGGCCGTAGCTCTGCAACGGAATTGGGCGCCTTGCCTTCCAGCCAGCCAGCCGCGTCCGCCCGTCCGCATTGTATATTCAGCAGGAGTAACTCCGGCGCCTTTGGGCTCATTTGAATTGTCGGTGTCGGCGCACGCACACGAACGTGTGTCGAGCTTACCGTCCTGGGAGCGCACCCTCCTGAGGCCCTCGGCGGTCGCTGCGGCCTCGGCAGCCGCCGCCGCCGCCCTCCGGTCTCCAGTCGACAACTTGTTCTTCATACTGCAAGCTCCTTTGGTCGCGCCGATTGCCGCCGCACGCACGCACGCACGCGCACTCTAATGCGAATGCGCTCTACTATAGCTCTTTTTTCGAGCCGCGATATACACACGCCACCTTGCACTAGGGCTGCCGGCGGCGTCCTAGCAGCAGCGCTTTTATCCGGCCCATGGGAATCCTGCGCCTGTCAGAGTGCGCCTTTTGCCGAGGGAGAAAGGACAACGAGGCACGTGCGCGCGCGCGCGCCGAGGCGAAGACAGACAGCGCCCAGAGCAGAAACATAATTATTTCCTGGCGTTGACACCGCTTTCGCAACACACACACACACACACACATACCATACCCGAACCAGCGGAAGAAATGTCCGCCCTCCCACGTACATATACATACGTAGAGTTGTTATGGTTTTTTTTCAACCGGTTTTATTTTAAAATAAAACGGTTTTATTTTAAAAAAAAACCGGCCTCTCGGTTTTTTTTCTGTGAAAAAAAACCTCTTTTTCTTCTTTTTTGGTTACTTTTCGCTACTTTTGGGGATTATACGCCAATGTTTGTTTGTAACTAGTGATGGCAATTTTGACGTTTTTCATTTTTAGGTAGGTAGGTTAGGTAAAACTGGCCGCAAAAAGGCCTTAGGTAGGTTAGGTTAGGTAAGCTAGATCTTTCTGCTAGGTAGGTAGGTAATCGGGCAAATTCTTTAGGTTATAGGTAGGTAATTTAGGTAACTCCAAGCTGTCAAGTGGCAGGCAATATTGCATGCATGTACTGTAAACTTCCGAGCTGTGATTGCCAGCACTATGCATTGAGCACACGCACGCACGCACACACGCTCGCACACACGCTCGCATGCACGCTCGCACGCACGCACGCTCGCACGCACGCACGCACGCACGCACGCACGCGCGCACGCACGCGCGCACGCGAGCACGCGCGCACGCGCCGACAGTACACACCTGCACGCATGTGCGGATATGCTAGCATGCACTCCATCTGCCATGCACCCCACGGATAATGGACGCTCTTCGTTTTGCCGCCACAACTGCTACAGTGCTTCGATCGAGCTGAAACTTGGAATACAGGAATACTTGGAAATAATATACATGTTTGAAATACAGGGTGTCCCGCCCTCCTGTCGCACCTTTTGTCAAAGCATAACTCGGGTCTAGGAGAACCAATTTAACTCAAACTTTAAACACTTGTAGCAAGTAGTCTAACTTAGACGTTTGCAAAGTTTTAAGCAAATCGGCTGCACCATTGCGAAGTTGAACCATTGCAAGCAAATTGTTGTGTTTTTCATGTTACATGCACACTTCATTTCGAAAAAAATCTGTTTTTGGTAAAACTTCAAGCCCCCGATTCAGGTGGGACATGCGGTCCTTTCTTGCTAAACAGCTTTACAAGGTGGATATTAAAAAAGGGACAATTAGTCGGTTTGAACTTGAATTTCCATGAACAAGGTCACCAACAAGGAACCATTGCAGCGACTGCAAAATTGATGAAGAAACCGGCTTTGTAGGCGCTCGTCCTTCGCGAATGCAAAAACCAGCAAGAACTGGCTCTACTTAGCAACACATTTGCAGCGACGATTGAGAAACCGCCAAAAAGTCAACCCATCCGCTTTTGCTTCTCAGTTTGTCCTCTCCAATGGAAAATGTCGCCTCCTCCACTTGACAGCGTGTAACGTCAAAACGGTACAGCCGATTTGAGTGAAACTTAGCAGATGTCTATGTTGTAGTACTTGCTATAAGTGGTTGAAATTTGGTTGAAATCGGTTCTCCCAGACCTGAGTTATTCTTCGACAAAAGGTGCGACAGGAGGGCGGGACACCCTGTACGTACTTAAACTTAGATGTGTGCTAAGCGGAATTGCATTTGGTTTACAAAATCAATTTTATTCACCCCAAACAGATCACTGTTTTTAGAAGTGACTGCCGCAGGCCACTTCGCACTTTTCGCAGCGTGCCACGACAGATCTGCAAATTTTTGTGCACAAATCACTTTCCAAGCTATCGAATGCCATCACAATGGACTCTTTCAGTTCCTCTATATTGTTGGAGTTGTGAGGGTACGTCATCTCTTTGATAATTCCGGTATTTAAAAATTACGGTAATCTCCCTTTAATATCAGGCTGCACACTTTGAGACAGTGTAGCTTTAAGTTTTCTTGACCAAACGCAATTTTGCTTGGCACAGAACTAAATTTAAGTATTTTCAACAAATATTCCAAGTTTCAGCTCGATCGAAGCACTGTAGCAATTGTGGCGGCAAAACAAAGAGCGTCCATCATCTGTGAGCCACCCTGTATTACGTCAAATTTGAGGGTCTAGTCTTGGGTCAGCCACCTGCCCGCCCACCGATTCAGTAGGTGTTCTTGAGGAGCATTCGCAAAGTAAAACTATTTAGTTTCTGTAGACGTCCAATGGACTACAATGTAGACAAGGCTACGAATATCTCGTCAGAGACGCAGCGGACAAAGAAATGGTCTTCTTGCCAACATCAATACAACAACGAATCAAATTTGACCGCCGCAAACGTAAACAATGGCCACGTTAGCATACTTGTATTTGCAAAATGTTTCAGTTTGCACGAATCCATTTTTTGACTCCACAAATTTTGGCTTAGGTAGGTAACCTAGTAGGTAACGGCAAAATCTAGGTAGGTAGGTTAGGTACCGGTAGCTCGATTTTCGCGCTAGGTAGGTTAGGTTAGGTTACCTAGGCCGAAAAAAGGCTAGGTAACCTACTAGGTAGGTAACCTAGCTAGGTAGGTTGCCATCACTATTTGTAACTTGACGCCCATTGCACAAATATTAGTAATGTTTATGTATTTGCAGTCATACTTCGATACTTTGATAGCACAGCACAGCAGCCACCCAGGAGTGAACTGAAAGTCGACAAGTGGTCAAGTGTCTTCACTGCAGCTGGCAGTCGGCCAAAACTATGCGCCACCTGCGCATGTGAGATCTTGACAAGCACAAGTTCCACTGTAAAAACGAGCTGAACTGCTACATTGTTGAATGCGGCACATGGTCCACATCGCACATGTTGTACATGGTGTACGTGTACATGGTGTACTCTGGTTTATGCTCCTCAAATCTTTTTTTGAAAGCTTAAGAGTATGAAATTATGCAAGAGTGCTCCTGCTGTGCCTACTTACACATCCTACACATGTTAGAATACCCTCTACTTGGTCCAGATTACATTCTGAGGTGATTTTGAAAAAGTTCAAAATAAAACGTACTTTTTTAAAATAAAACGGTTTTATTTTAAAAAAAAAACCACCCGAGTTTGCCACTTGGTTTTTTTTACAACTCTATACATACGTAAGCTCGCCGGCCGGCGGAGGAACCGCTTGGGTAACATCTGCGGCGATATACATTGGCTGTAGGAAGGCGGTAAGACGTCATGTGGCGAGAGGCTTAAATGGGTCCTAGAGAGGGCGTGCGTAGGTATATGTACCTGGGGGACGATTGTGACAGGTGGTGGGTGCCGGCTGGCGGGAAGGGAAGGGAAGGGGCAACGGTTTGACACTGGGCACAATCGCATATGACGACAGCGGCCCAGCGGAGCGGCAGAAATCCGCACCGACGGTCGCTGTCAGAGGAGGCATAGCGGTGCGGAAGCGTTTAGGCCCAAGCAAGACTGCCGATTCAAACGCATACCTATGTACCGGTGCAAGCCATGCTTTGTGCACCCCGCTGCTCCACCTAAAGAATCCCTGGGAGACACACGTAGCGGCCAGAGCGCTGCTGCGAAGGAATGAGAGAGAGAGAGAGAGATGAAAGGTTCCTTTAGAAGACGAAGCCCGGCGGAGGAAGCCCGCTCTCGCGAGTCTAATGCGATTTTACCAGCGCCGTCCGCGAGGGTCCACCTGTCCGCTAGTAGGCGGTGAGGGAGAGGGGAGGGGGGGGGAGGTTCGTCACTGCTGCTGCTGATTCGCCATCAGCAGGGCTTCTCTTGAACGAAAAGGAGAGCAAGTCAAGCGATGGGTACCCCGGCCAATTTGGGTCGGCTCTCCACGCCAAAGTCTCAATGAGCGACTGCTCGTGTATGTCGGCTGGTGGGGGGGGGGGGGTGGAGACGGAAGATGTGGCTCCAAACACCCCCCCCCCCCCCCCCGCCAATCCGCCTTCTCGAAAGCCGAGAACGCCGCCCGCCCACCCACCAGCAGCGGCGACGGCAAGAATAAACGATTGATGGCCTGTGGAAGAGACGAAGCGGCCCGTCGACCCGACTCCGGCCGGATAAGGTCCGAGATTCGGCCGCGCGCCAGCTGCCCCCCCCCCCCGCCCCCGCCTCCCCCCCCCCCCCACCCAAGCGGAAACATCGCGAGGAGACATTACTCAGTCTGAACAAATTTGCCCCTATGACGTTGGCGCTGGACCCAGAAGAAGGCCGAGGCGCGAGCGCGTAAGAACGCGCGCGCGCACGCGTACGCACGCACGCACGCACGCACGCACGCACGCACGCACGCACGCACGCACGCACGCACGCACGCACGCACGCACGCACGCACGCAGGCACGCACGAACGCACCGGCACGCACGCACGCACCGGCACGCACGCACCGGCACGCACGCACCGGCACGCACGCACGCACGCACGCACGCACGCACGCACGCACGCACGCACGCACGCACGCACGCACGCACGCACGCAAGCACGCACGCACGCACGCACGCACGCACGCACGCACCGGCACGCACGCACGCACGCACGCACGCACGCACCGGCACGCACGCACGCACCGGCACGCACGCACCGGCACGCACGCACGCACGCACGCACGCACGCAAGCACGCACGCACGCACGCACGCACGCACGCACGCACGCACGCACGCACGCACGCACGCACGTTCGCCAGGTTTTCCACAAGTCTTCAATTGTCTACGTCATCTACGTGTATAGGCGTACACCTAGGGTATACTGCATGCCCCTACTACAAGTACGCATACATACTACCCGAGGGCTGCGTTTCATCATGCATTCATTTCGCCACTCCCTAATGCACTGTACTCAAGGAACAAGCCGTCAGCCAACCCCCGTTAGCTTAGGCGCCGCCGTACCGGCTAATAAATCGCCATCGTAAACAGCGCATTAGCTAGACGCGAGCCCGGACGCAAGAATGTCCCCCCGATAACACTCCACCCCCCCCCCCCCGACCCCTTCATCCGTCGGTCTAGCCCATTAGGATTTTTTGTCGGGCCCGAACGAAAATTTCGCATATCTGCTTGCCGACAGGCGAACGACTTTTAATTCCGCGGGCCGCCTCCGCGAGCCTTAGAGCTCCACTTACGCAAATAATGCGTCTTCTGGCCGACGGACGGCTCACTCAAAGTTTAGAATTTCCGAGCGAAATTAAATGCACCATGTCCGCAAGTCAAGGCCATTCCACAAGAGCACAAGAGCACACAGTACCTACCTACACACGTACATATACGTGTCGTACACAGTAGAGCGTATGCTCGAAGCGCCATCCTTTTATGCGAGCCGAGAGCAGCGGGGGAGCCAGGTTGATTGCTCCGTAATGGGAGGTTGTGCTGCTGAGCAGAATGGGTGGCCCGTCTGACTGTCTGAGCAATGCCACCACACCTCTCTCCTCGCTACTGGTGACTGGACGTCAAAGCACTGAGACTGATCAAAAAGTCCAAAAAAAACGAGCTCCGCTGAAACATGACTTCTTGACTTTGCGTTTCCGCGCTGACTCTGTGTCTCTTTATATAGCTGGAAACACGAGGAAGCGATGTCTCACCCAACTACTACCGTTTCCGCCCGCCACAATGTCAAATTAGCGTCAACACAACGCAAAGGATGGAAGGGAGAGAGTAGGGAAGGATAGAAGCGCAATTGAGTGAACTAGCGCACCATTCAAGACGCTATTTATAATGGTACACACACACGTATACATTTGCTAAATTGATAGGTGATGATACATGATACATCATTAGGTGTACGCACGTCGCACAGTGCGGGATGTGTGCACGCGGTTAATAATAGGTACGGCAAAGGACGGTATGCACGTTGTACAGAGTGGAGCTAAAGAGAGTTGGTCAATAGTGGTGAAGCGCTAATTTCGACCAATAAATACTCCCAAGAAATTCATTGACAGTGGTGACAGGTACCAATGGTAAGTATCAGTAAAAAAATTACTCTAATGAGATTGAAAGAGCCGAGGCGTCTGTTTGTTGCGTCCTTGAGAGATGAACAACAGTCATGCGAAGCCAACCGTACAGGTGTTTGCAATCCAACTCCGAACAAGAAAATAGCCGCTTTGATTCTTGGGGTCCTTTTCCAGAATTCCGCGTACAACACACTTTGCACGCGTGCTCACCACACGTACTGTTCCCACCTGCGGAAATATTGCCGTCGCACTCACCGCAAGAAAGTTAGCGATTCGGTGCGCGCAAAAACAATTGGTCCTTGACTTTGGTCAAAAGAAGGCCGTTAGCGGCCCACTGACCCAGTTGTGCACGCCTTCATAAATCCCCGGATCCCTCACCTCAAACAGTGACTGTTCCTCGCTCGCTTGCTCGCTTCCAAAGGTGAAGTTGCCTTGCCTTGGACTATTTGTGTTGTTATCTCGAAAAAAAACCTTGCTCCGACAAAAAAATGCGTGGTGGCTTGACGATGACTGTTCTACTGCTGGCGGCGGCGATGGCGGCGGTTGCTTCAGCTTCGGCGGTCGTCGGAAAAGGTTTTATGGCGCTGCTGCCAGGACAGACAGCATAATGCGACGCGTTCCATTAAGCGATGCAAGGGGAGAGGGTGGAGAGGGGGCCGGGCCGGGCTATGCCACTAGGTGGGCTGGGGGGGGCACGTGCATGGGGGGCTTGCGATTGTTGTTCAATTGAATCGACGTCGGCCGCCGGTAATTGCGTCAGATTTGACGTGGGCGCGCGAGCGGGCGCTTCCCTTTGCGATGCCAACACTCCCCTTTGAGCCCGCACACGCGTGCGCGCGCGTGTCTACTACAAATACATGCATGTACATTTGTACCTACCTACACGGCGGTAATTTCTATTGGTGATCATTGAGCGTGCAAGCAGAGATTTGGATGTGCTCGAGCTCGAGCGCGTTCCATTGCAAATTGCACGCGCGCTCTACATACCGTATGCCCAGTACATCTTGCAGTTGATACGGATTATGGAAATTTGCATAGAGATAGTCACATATTGCGTATAAATAAACTCTACACGTTCATTTGCCTAATTTACCTTGGTACATGCGGCGCAAACACACCTCTATTTTAAAGTCGTAACGTGTATGCAACTCGCAAAATCGGTTTCAGCCAAGAGTTACGGCTACTACGACCACGGTTACGGTCCGAATGGCTACTATGCCAAGGGATATTACGGACAAGGTATACGGTACTTTGTCAAATAATTTTTGCGTTGCAGCATGATTGTTCTGACAACAAATCGCGGTCTATCCTCCACCACAACCAACTTGCGTGTTTAGAGCGTGCTTGCGTGTGCCGCACAATCCGTTAATACAGTACCACGCAACTTTTAGGTTACGGTCACGGCTATGGCCATGCAGGTTACGGATACGGTCATCATGGCTATGGCAGCGGTTACGGCTACCCTGGCTATGGCCTACGCGCCTACCGTGGCCACGCTGCCTACGGATTTCATGGCTTTCCCGGATATGGATACCCCGCCGGAAACGACGGTGGATACCCTCCTTACAAGAAGGCGTGAAAACTAGGGAATTGAAGAGGAATACCTAGCAAACTTCGTGTGATCATCGGTGATCGATCACCCCAATTTGTCCAGTGCGATCGTGCTATGTACGAATCCGTCTGAATGCGCTTCGAATTGGAACGAGGAAGAGGTTATGGACCGAATATTGTTATTCGCGCTGACAATTCTATAAACAAAACTAGAATCGTACACTACTACTAATACGCAACCAAAAATGCCATAGTATATACTGCAATGGTTGCCTCATGTGTACTGCACCAAATTCAAATACGGTAAACTGTCCAATATAGAACGCCCCCACCCCCCCCGTCCAATGAACGCCCGGGTTGAAAAAGTGGTATGTGTATGTGAAAAGTTGACTGGTGCCTAGAAGCTCATCAGAACGGTTTGTTTGCTTACCGCAATTCGATCACCACAGTATAGTGGCAGGATTACTACACGTGGAGACATGAGAACGTACTACCTAGAAGCATACCGCTGAGGCAAGCGATAAATCGAACATAGACACAGCCCGACCGACCCCCAGACACAACACTCACTTGTATTGTGCATCGTACACTGTACATAGTGTTGTCGCCGACTGCGCCTTTGCGACTGCATTTTCGGCCGATCCAAAGGCCCGATAAACGAGGGCCTTTGCACTACTCCCACGGGGGCTATTTAAACGGCGCGAAATCGTTGCGCGACGCTGACCCTAATGACGCCCCCCCCCCACCGTGTCTTTGCGTCTCCCTCACTCGCGCACTTTCCCTTGAAAAGAAAAGGCAACAAAGGACTCGCTGCTGGTTTCTGGGCAAATCCCCCCTCAAATTGCCCCCGCTGGACCGGTCCGAGGGAAAAACACCACGCAAAAGCCCAAAATGACGCCGCGTCAGCCCTTCTGAGGAAACAACAATTTGTCGTGGGTGTGCGTGCGTACTACGTTGTGGTGTTCAGAAGAAGAAGAACGCAGCGCCAACGCCTGACGAGAAAAGATGATACTGTGGCCGCTAGTTTTGATTGCGAAGACTGTGCAAGCTCATTACTCTGGTGTCGTCAACCCTGTGAATCCAAACTTCAATACGGCTCCTACGCCGGCAGGTCAATTGCTTGTCAATCATTACTGGTACCTATATTACTGGTATATAATCAAACCGGTATATTGCTGTAGACATGTTCACGCACGACTTTTGAAAAGTCCACATCGAAACCGAATCTGTGTGCGTATGTACGGTATGTATAGTCAACTTCAGTGACGGACGATATGTGCTTTCAACGCTGGTCCAACGCCCAGATGCAGTGCGCCTTCCCGTTTGAAAGGCGAACCGGTTTGACCGAGACCGACTGCCTGCAACTTTGCCTCAACACGCAGACCTCCGGCAACAACTGCACGTCACTCAACTTTTTCTCCAGCCAGCCCACGAGATGCGACCTCTATGGGGTGGGTGCGCGCGTGCGTGCGTGCGCGAGTGGGGGGGTGCGTGCATGCCATGCCGTACGTACACGTCACGTGTGTGTGTGTGTGTGTGCGTGTGTGTGTGTGTGTGTGTGTGTGTGTGTTTGTTTGTTTATTCGTCGAAGCACGGTGTGTGTGCGGGTGTTGCGCGAAGCACGTGTGTGTGTGTGTGTGTGTGTGTGTGTGCGGGTGCTGCGCGCGTGCTGCGTGCGTGCGTGCGTGCGTGCCGTACGTACGTACATACGTGTGCGCGTGTGTGCTTGCGTGCGAAAGTGCGTGCGCGCTTGTGTTCGTGCGTGTGTGCGTGCGTCGTGCGTGTCTGCGAGCGAGCGTGCGTGCCTGCCGGTGCGTACTCGTCTTTACTCCGATGATTTCAGGTGCAAGCGACACCGCCCGGGCAGACTACGACCTTCCCAGGCTCCCAGCCTTACTCCAGGGGCCTCGTACAGCCTTACAACCGAGGCGTGGTTCAGCCTCAACCGTTTCCCCGCTACGGTAGCGGCTCCTTCGTCGGCAACCGTCCCACTTACAATACCAATCCCGCGAGTCTGTTCGTCCGACAAACCGGCTACCGCGGCAAGAGGAGACGCAAGAGGCACGCGCCACAAACCGGTTTCCGAAACGTCCACCCCAGTGGCTACAACGGCAATCGCCAGCCGGCAGTCCAACCGTTTCCCAGGACCTCCAACTTTGTGGGCACGGGGTACGGTAGTCGGGCATCGGTAGTGAGTGTAGTACTGTGTGCATTGGTACTGTATGCACAAAAAAAACGATACTGTGTTGTAGCTACAAACACTGTCGAATCGACGTGTACATATAAAACGGAAAATTTCAGCTCTAACTGTACGGTGTGCCCTGGTTCGCTTCAAAATCAACGGATCTCAATCGTTTCAGCAACGTGTCTCCTTACGCTGGCGTATCTGCGCAAGGCAGGCAAGCGGCCTCTAAAAACTGCGGATTCAGCACGGGCCGTTTGGTCTACCCTTGTCCCAACGTCAACTACTACCAACCATTCCCCAATTGCACCGGCGCTGTCATAGGTCACGAGTTGTTGTGTTGTCATAGGTGGAGAGGGGGGCACTATTGGAGGATTTACGGTATCTAGCCAGGCACGCAACGCAAACGCCAGCCCCAATGCAATTGAAATCCTTAACAGCAAAGAATAATCCAGACAATAAGTACCGTATTCCCAGGGACGACGGACGGCAGTACTGTGACGGGTGAGACTGTGACGCCGACCGCGCCACCCGAGGACGAATGCCCCCCTGGGGAGCTGAGTCGGTTCTACGAGATCGAGGGCGTCGAGCTGCAGGGCAACGACGACGTCGTCTTCGACACCAACAACCAGAATCTCTGTCTCCGAGCCTGTCAGGACAACCAGGTGCGCTGTTGTCGGATTGGGGGCAACGCTAGGAGGCCGTCAATGGCCACATAGTATGCCCATCTCCATGACGCCTTCCCGTCCAGAGCCGCATGTAATTAGCCAGTGCGGAACCAGTACAGCTTCACCCCAATAAATGCGTCTCTCTCTCAAATTCGGTTGAGGGGTGGCGATTCGCTATTGTGCTTCTTTCGGTACATAGGTAGATGTGCATGTTGTCGAACAACACGCAAATTGCGCACTGACAGAATACGCGAGTGGGGGCGATATGCGTGTACTGTACGTACTAGGGATGAGCATGGGCTGGGCCGGCCCGGCCCGGCCCGGCCCAGCCCGGCCCATGGGCCGGGCTGGGCCGGAATCCCAGGCCCATCCTGTGGGCCGGGCCGGGCCGGGCCTGCGTTTTGGGGGTGTGGGCCGGGCCGGGCCGGGCCGGACGTTCCTGGCTGAAACATAGGAATCTACATTGTATGTTATGCATATTGTAAGTAACGGCGACTATTCAGCAGAAAGGAGGCATTAAGGACGCGAGTGCGCCTAAAAGTTCGTCGTGACGGCGTCGTCTCACTGTTAATCTAGCGCGTTGGTCGCGACGTTGCCGTCGTCGTCGCCGTTGCCGTTTTCGTTGTCGTCACGGCCCTTAGACCGTGAGGCACAGACGAGCAGACAACAGACGTGAAGCGACGACGACGACGTACCTAGTACTAAAAGGCATGAGCATCTGGCGCTAGCCCAGCCTCACGTCCATCGCGAGCAAGGCGCTCGTGACGACTGCCAGCTCGGCGCCCTCCAGGCGCCGCCTCTACATCACTGGCTTGGCGACGATAGATAATACATCAGACATGGGCAGCGCCTTTTTTTCTCAACAAACCCTTTGTGAGCGGCCAACTTCAATTGACAAACACGGTCAATCTTGAGGCCAAAAAATGGTTGGAAGCTGTAAAGCCAGAAGCGCCATTCTCTGTGTATGTGTAGTGAAAAAACGCGAACTGGCGTACGTACATGTACAACTTATTTTAGTGCACCACTGTACTTATTTCTTGGGATGGGCCGGGCCGGGCCGGGCCTGGAATTTGAGCAGTTGGATGGGCCGGGCCGGGCCTGGGCCTGGTTTTTGACGCGTGGGCTGGGCCGGGATGGGCCGGACTATCTGGTGGGCCGGGCTGGGCCGAGATCTTCAGGCCCATGCTCATCCCTAGTACGTACACATGTACACCGGCGCATACAAAGCTGCAACTTACAACAGCACAGCTAAGCTGCATGTACGAGCTCGCACCCAACCGAAGACACGAGCGCGTTTCAGACGCCAGCTTTGCGGGAGAGTTGCAGTTGAGGAAAAGTCGAATAATTCTTTTGTTACCCATTATTTGCACCACCAACATGTAGCTTTGCACCGTCGTAAGCTTGGACTTTGTGCGTCTCTCTGAGCTACTGCTACAGTTGGCCCGTGGGCAAACGCTCTCCGGTCCCTTCAGCAACCGGACGGCACCGCCATAAGTCCGTCGTGCAAGGCTGCCGAATTCGACCAGCTCGACAACGTCTGCCGGGTCTCGCAGAGCGAGGTGCTCGCCCCACTCGGCAACGGCGTGCTCGTCGAGAATCCCAGCAGCATCTACTATGAGAAGTTCTGCGTCAGCGGTGAGGGACGCAATTTTCTTGTTGTTGTTGTTGTTGGATTAGGGGCAACGCTAGGAGGCCGTCAATGGCCCATATAGCATACCCCTCTCCATGACCCCTCCCCCGTCTAGAGCCGCATAACTGGCCAAAGACATTCGGAAGAACGCCATTTGTAATCTAGGACAGCGACGGGACGAGAAAATCCATTGACAGGGAAGTCCTCGATCTAGTGGGGTTTCCATCAAGAATCGAACCCGGAACTATCGTGCGCGCAAGAGGCCGATTCTCTACCACTAGGCCATACGCTGCGGGACGCACGCACGCACGTACATGCGTGAGAGCGAACACACGCACGCACGCACTGCTTGCACAGAGGACGTGGCGGGTCGGTGCAACCAGCCGTTCGCGCGCCAGCCCCAGCGGATTCTCGTCGGCATCGCGGAGACGGTGGTGGACGCGCAGTCGCTGCGCGATTGCCTCGAGCAGTGCGTCAACGCCGAGGCCGAGCTCGGCTTCCGCTGCAACTCGGGCATGGTCTTCTATCAGGTGGGGGGGGGGGAGAGGAAGAGGCAGCGGCTCTGACCCCTTTTGACGCCACTCACATAAGCAGGCGCGCAAACGCGCAGCAGCATGGACTTCCTCGGCCACGCATCGCTCCCTCCCTATCCGCTTGGATTTGGACAGTGGGGGATTCTGAATACCCTCCTCCCTAAGGATAACGTACGCGACCATGCCTGTAACTGGGGGGTGGGGGGAGGGAGTCACCCTCCCCCACTATGTTTTCAACATCCACCCGACCCCAACTTTTGGCCCCACCCACCTTACCTTTAAGGGGGGGGGGGGGTTTTGGGGGCACCGCAGAATCTTTTCAACCACCCCCCAAACCCCCCCCCCCCCCACAGAATTTTCCCAAGGGATTTTCACTCGGTCTAAAACGATAAAAGTGAGTAAAGTTTGGTGTAATTCAGTGCTTTGCAGTGTTATATGACCATTAAACAGCTAAATAACACTGTTTGGGACCTATTTATACCCATTTTGACCAATAAGTACCAGTATAACTCAAAGACTGGCCAGCTATCCCCACGTTTTGCCCCAGACACCGCCCCCCCCCCCGAATTCGGCCATCCCCCCACTTTTCCAGACCCGGTTACAGGTATGTACGCGACTGTACAGAGTGCGTAACGCGTGCGTTCGCTGCCAAAGATAGGGGAGGGAGGGAGGGGAAGACTCAGACGGTGCAGCTACCCCCAAACGGTTGGGGGGGGGGGGGGGGGTAGGACACAGACGGGGCGACCCAAAAAGAAAACCGTCTCTCCAGGAGACGCAGCTGAACTGCGTGCTCAACGTGGAGACGCAGCAGACGGTGCCCGACCTCTTCGTCGAGGAGACCATCGACGAGGTCGACTACTTCGAACCGGTCAACTGCGCCGTCAGACGTAACGGATTTTTGAACTCTTGAATTTAACTTGAATTGTTGGGTGGTGTATTTGAAGTTGTAGCATTTGCCGCAACTCTGAGAAAGTGACCAGAAGTAATCCCGAAGAACTGAGTTCTTTTAAAATCGAGATACCGTAAATCTTCCAATAGTGCCCCCCCCCGGCCACTATACTTTCAACCTCTCTCTACCCCAGGGCACTATTAGAATTTGTTTGCGTTTCTAATGCGATTAACAGTTCAAAGTACCTGAAACGTCATTCATTAATGGTCGTAGGTGTGCACAGACCACTTCTACATCACCACTACTGCTTGATTTGTGTCCATGCATAAAACGCAAATCGTATGGCACTTCTTGCCCTACCATCGGGCACTATCGGAGAGGGGGCACTATTAGAGAATTTACTGTAATGAATGCAAGTAGCCCAGAGCCCTCCCCCATTGTAGGCCAGCTCGACATGGCCCAGGAGGACTCAGGCTCGAGCGTTATTCGGGTGGGTTCCTCGGACTGGGGCCCTTGGACGCCCTGCGACCCGCGGCGTCGGCGCGTCGTCCGCTTCCGCTCCTGCGCGACCACGAACCCCAGCAGCTGTCGGAAGGAGGAGCGTCGCTGCGACGACGCGCAGCGCAGACGCCCAGACGCCGCCGGCGCACTTCTCAGAGACGACGCCGATGACACGGACGACGAGCAAGAGGAGGAGGAGCGGGGCAGGAACAGCGAGGAGCCCTACATCAGAACGAGGAGTGAGTGTGCGCGCACACGCACAGTTCGGTTGGAATGGAACGCAGCTGGATGACGCCATCCGTGTCTGGAAGCATTGAATCAATTGATAGAAATTATTATGTATTTTTGTGAATTAAAGAAAATGTACAAATAATTTTTACAGAGAAAAATTAAATTTATAATTTTGTGCAGTACTTTCTGCAATTGTGGGTGTTTCGCCTCCACCGCTTGACACCCGAGAGACGCGCGAGGCTCGTCAGAAACGATGCGTCCCCTTTACATGGGTTTTTGATGTGGGGGGGGGGGAGGGTCGGAGACCATCCTGGGGGGGTGGGGGTAAGCAGATGTGAAGGGAGCGGGGGTGTCAGAGGATTAAAAAGTGTGCCTAAATAGTGTCTAAATAGGCACTTGTTGGTAAAAAAAATAGGTTGAAATAGGCTGTAAATAGCGTTATTTAGCTGTTTTAGGGTAAAAAAATACTGAAAAAGACGAAATATACACCACTTTTTACAGTTGTAGACAAGTTGGAACACTTTCGAAAAATTCTGGTAGCGAGGGTTGGGGGGGGGGGCTGGCTGGGGAGGGGCAACTTTCGACCACCTGGGGGTGGTGGGTACGCCCCCCCCCCCACACCCCAGTTACATGTATGTGGGGAGGAGGTGATGGTGGAGCTAGAACACAATCTCAAGTGTGAACAGGAGGAGCGGTTGGGCAGTCACGAGCGTCACTCGTGCAAGCATACCTGTAGTCGGGTCTGGGATTTGGGGCGGGGGGTGTAAGAGCAAAAAGTGGGAGGGCTCGTAGCCTAAATAGGGTCTGGGAAATTCTCATTTGGTCAGAATCTCTGCCGACCGTTCAGACTGCCAGCCGCGTCGAACGTGCTGTCCGGCGGTGGACCGACGCGGCAACGTCAACTGTCATTTCGGCGTCAAACTCACCAAGGCGGGCAAACGCAACTGCCGGCCCACGGCCGCAGCGTGCGCCGCCTCCAAGAAGAGGAACTGACACTCAGTGGACTCATCTTGTGACTGATCAGGTGTGGCATATGGGCCAGGGCCACCTGTAACAGCCCCCCCCCCCAAATCCAAACTGAACCCGTACAATTGTTCTGCCTTTTTCAACCCTTCAAGAATGAAAAGAGTTGAACGTTTCCAGTGATTTCTGACCACCCATCCAAGATATACCAAATAAACGCTACGTTGACTTTATTTTGCTCAGAAGAGTACGTATTTACATACCACAGTATTTTGGGGAACGAATTCTCCAAATTCTGGATGTGTTTCGCTCAGGGACCACAACCGAATCGACCAAAAAGTGCACCAATTTATTTGGTGTATTTTGACTTTTTACGGTGTATTTTTTTCTACAAAAGACTGACCAACAAGTCTCGTGTTTTTTTTTTCCTTCCCAGGCAGGGCCCTCCGTCCCTCCCCCAGATGCAAAACCCCCTTACAGGTATGAGCCAAGGCAATTTTCGCAGCATTACAACAGAGCGGGGAGCGTGGCAAACACCGGATTTTCCCGGATTTCTGTGCACCGATTTCAGATTTGGCCAACGAATCGCTTGACGAGCTAGCGTCAAGGCCTTCCAAGTTGCCGACTTCTATGACTACCGTAGTTGAGGGCTGGGGCTATCGTTACGTAGCGTTGGAATCCATTGGGAGAAAAAAAAGATGAAAAAAACGTACTCGTTCACATGACACACACACAACGCGTCTGCAAACTCTGACAACACGCGCGTTTCGCTACAAATATTTTCCACGTTCCCCACAAATTATTCTCTACAAGCACCAACAACAATTGATTCTCATTACATAAGTCCCGTGTATATACAGGTCCGATTGTCGTTTGTTGCGGCCCCATTAGCACGCGAATATGCCAGAATCAGACACGAAGTCAGAGAATCAAATCAACCACTTCCCAAGAGATCTTTCAAACTCGCACCAAAGGTGGCGAAGAATTGTGAAATACCCGCTTCACCAGTTGCACGAAGCACTTGCTGAAACAACCGGCTCCATTTCAACACCAACTGGTTTTGAATTGCAAGTTCCACGCACACGCGTTTAGGCGGGGGCGAGAGAGTGTGCGTGCGTGACTAGAACAAGGGTATGCTTTTTCTCCAAGTAAAATTGTCACTTTTTCTCAAATTAGTTGCCCACGGGAGGGGGAGGGGGAGAGATCATACCTGTAACCGTGTCTGGAAGAGTGGGGGGGGAGTAAATGGCCGAATTCTGAGGGGGGGGGTGTCTGGAGCAAAAAGTGGGAGTGGTAGCTGGCACTTTTTGGTTAAAAATAGGTCTAAACAGTGTTATTTAGCTGTTTTATGGTCATGTAACACTGAAAAGCACTAAATACACCAACATTTACTCACTTTTATCGTTTTAGACCGAGTAAAAATCCCTTGGGAAAACTCTGGGGGTTTGGGGGGGTGGTTGAAAAATTCTGTGGGGCCCTCAAAACCCCCCCCCCCAAGTTACAGGTATGAGGGAGATATGCCTGCTGTATATGCGTACCTGCGCTCTGCTAATCGCCTCCTAGCTTCCCGTCTCCCATCGGGAACGTCTCTCCTTCTACGGTTCTGCGGAGTCCGAAAAAATATCGGAGGAAAGTTGGTCAAATCAATTTGGCAGAATGCAAGCAGCACATCACTGCAGCCGTTGGGCAGAGAGGCGAGCAGTTGCTCCGCCTTAGGCGGCAGCCAGCGCCAAAATAGGCGCTGGTATAGGCTGAAAATTTTGAGGTGTGTGCGCATACCTGTAACCGGGTGGGGCTGGGGGGGGGGGTCCCCAAGGTGCTGAGTTTGACGCTACCCACACCCTCCTTCCCCCAGGTTGTCCTGAACTCCCACCAGCCCCCCAGACTTTTTTTGGAAACTTTCTACTACTTACTTTAATAAAAAAATAAATGCTTTTTATACAGTGTATTTGAGCAAAAACCGACCCAAACGTGCCTATATTGCGTTATTTACAGTATATTTTGACTCAAAACTACCTATTTCAGGTTTTTACAGTGTATTTTGACTAAAAATCGACCGAAAATTGCCTATTTTTTCCTTCCCAGACCCCCTCCTCCAGTTTTTCACCCCTCAAGTCTTCGAACCCTCTCCTCAGGTCAAATTCCCGGATACAGTATGTGTGTGCGTGCGCGCTATCCTATGTATGTATACACACGTGTTTTTTTTTGAGTGGGGGGATGGCTTGAGACCATCTTGGCTGGGGAGGGGATTCAGAACGGAAAAGACGTTGTTGCACCAAAATAGCGTGTGTAGTGTAGTGTAAATACTTTTCCACTAGAACAGGGTCTAGACACAGCTAATTTGGTGCTTTCGGACGTAAAACGCTGGGAGGGTCGAGAAAACGTGCAATTTCACAATTCTTAAGGTCGAGAAAATTTCTGGCGGGGGGGGGGGGGTTATGGCAAGGTTGCCGGGTGGGGGGGGGCAGTAATGAAACAATGCAACTCCAACCTGTGATACACCACGGCAGTGGACAAGACAATGGAATAGTTGTCAGCGACCGCCTCACTGTAGGCTATTGCGTCTCCACTTGTCGAATGTGTAGCCGCGTGAAAGCCAAGCAATCTTGCGGGCTGCTCCGACCACTGTAACAGCGCGCTTTCCACCTAAATACATCGGTTGGGCGTGCAAAACCGAGGACAGTGCAACGTGCGCATGTTTCAGAAAAAGTATATCAGTCGGGTGACTAGCAATTTTGGAGTTTCGATCGTGGCCGCGACTTTATTTCTTTTTTTTTTTAATTCCGCTCACCTGTTTGACCGCGTATCGGCCCTCTGCAAAGTCCAATTGGACCACCGCCCTCGAGTGTTCGTCCAATTTGCCGGCCAAGTTGAACAAGGCCACCCTCCCATGAGCCGATGCGTCGATTAGCTCGAGATTCGAGTCAGCATTGGCGCTAGCCAATTTTCCAAGCTGAATAAAGGCGTCGTCCAAAGCGGAGCGCACCGCAACGCCTTCCCGGACCGACCGCGACAGCAAAATGAGCACCTAAACTCAAAGAAATCACTGACACGCATACAGACACGTACGAACGCTAAGCAAAAATTGCGTTCAGTAGGTAGTTTTGTCAGAATAGTCTCTAAATAGCGACATAGCATCGTGAATCGTGAATTATAAAAAAATTTGTTTAAGTTGGATTTTTTTAATTAACAAAATTTCTCTGTTTTTGCGTAAAATATAGCTTCTGAGTGGCAAAACAAGGCGTTTAAATGGTGTTTAAATGGTACAATTAGTAGTTACTCATGCATAAACTAATAGGCTAAAAGTATCTTACAGTACAGGTGTTTGTTACAAATGATGGCTTCTAAGTCAATTTAAAATTTTTTAGTTAAAAAACTTGAATTTATTTTTGTGCAACCCTGATCGTGAAAAAAATAATGACGCAAAGCGCTCCCACCATTATAGACGGGTTGAAACACTTTAGAACAATTCTGAGGGGGGGTTGACTTCTTACGAACTTACAAGTAAACAAACGCACACACCAACCTTTCTACACCTGCGCGCTTCCAAGAATCCTCCCACGTAGCTAAGTAGTCTATGCAACGACAAGCCCTTCTCTCCGACCGTCGCGTAAATCACCACTGTGTAATTGGGCACTTCATTAGGATTGACATAGAATGGGGGAATACTGATTTTCGGTTCGGAATTGTCCGTTCTGTACAATAAATGGCCACCAATTGATGGGTCGTTCCACATCTGTCTGGGTCGGGCATTGCTGGGCCAGATACGGTCGCGCAGAATCTTAAAAAATAACGAAAATTTGGTTATACAGTAAATCCTCTAATAGTACCCCTATACCTTCATCAAGCTGACAATCCCTATGGCACTTGGTTGGCACGCTAGTCATTTGCACAAAATTAAATTGACGTAATTTCTATTATATTCCGCGTCATTAGGTACCTCCAATCCAGTCTGGACGATTCTTTCCACGCTGCTAAAGTACAGTTCGTAAATTCGACGGCCGCGCTCGCGCATGGCAGCTATTCTAGCCGGGGGAACCGAGTGTAGTAGTTCCGACAACTGAACAAGAAGGCTGTATTAATTAATTAAGACTTGGCAAATGTACATCTTCACAGAAATCAATCTCCCCCCCCCCCACCTACGCACACACCCACACACACACACACACACACACACGCACGCACGCACGCTCACTCGCAAGCAAATCAAATCAACAAATACAGTAGTAGACATACGACGAGCAGTCTGTTTTCGGGCACGCGAATGACGGCTGCCGACCAGTCGATGACCTCCGAGAAGGGCAGCAGCCAGCCGTCGGCCAGCACCACCGGTACGCAGCCGGCGCGCAGCGTTTCGAGAAACCGGAAGGAACTGGAAAAATGAAAAAATTCTTCGTAAAAGGATTGAACCAATAGACGCGCTGTTTAGGCAAGAAATTGTACGCACCCACACTTGCGGGGTGGTGTACAGCGGGAATCGTGGAGACACGGACCACGGCCATCAAACACTGGTAATGTGGTACACAAACTCGTATGAAGAGACAACCTTAGTTATTTTACCCCCCCCCCCCCAGGATTTATCTCGTTTTTTTTCGCTCTCTCCACATTGAATTTCCATAGAATTGCGTCATTAGCCCAAAAGCGCGGCCTGTTGTACACACAACTTAGGTGCAGAGACTTTCAATTCTTTCGAAAGCCTTCTCACATTTCTTGCTCCAAACCGAAACTCCTGTGTCAAATATGGTTGCCTTTGCAGGCGCTCTCACCCCAGTCTCTTTCCCCTGGGCACTAGGCAGAAGGTGGAGTTGGCCAGCAGCGCCTCGTAGCTCCAGCGGTCGTAGAGGCGGTCGTCCACGTCGCAGCGCGCGTCCGCCAGCTGGCGCCAGTCGACGCCGTGTCGACACGTCGTCACCAGCACGCTGTCCCCACCGTTGTGCGCGTGGTACAGGCCCTGGCGAAGGTCAGGCTCCAAGGAATTCACGTAGCGCTTGCCCTCAACACAGATGTGTGTGTGTGTGTGTGTGTGCGTGCGTGTGTGTGTGTGTGCGTGCGTGCGTGGTGTGTGTGTGTGTGTGTGTGTGTGCGTGTGCATGTGTGTGTGTCGGCGCACTTCTCAGCCCTCTCATCACCTTAAACGACAGCCTATACCGCCGTTTCCCCTCCAACTTGACGCTTCCTCCCGCTCCCAGCAGTCTTTCTGGCATTTCCTCTTGAAACAACGGCAGGGTCACGTCGAAATTGCGTCTGTACGATGCGTCAGAGGAGCTGCTCTTCGCAAGGATCGCCCTTTCGTGGAGGAAACCCAGCTCCCCCTCTCTGTAGTGCGGATAGGATCCGTGGAACATGACGTAGATGAGGTGGTTGCGCCCTCCGTTCCACAACCGCTTGCGAACTGCCAGCTCGCGCAAACGCGGCTCTAATCTTCGGACGTAACTGTCGCTCAGGGCGTCCCGATGGCTCGTGTCCACAGACAAGACGAAGAGACTGGGAAGAGAGGGCGGCGTCAGCGAATTTATTGAGCTCTGTTTGAGAGGATGAGAGAAGTCAAAATTTCGGAATTGTATTGCCATTTTGGCAACAATATTGGCTCAAAATATTGGCAACAATATTTCGAAGGAAATAAATGCCTTTCAAACGTTCCATTCATTTGCGATCACTCAAAATGATTCATTAGTTAGGTATTTCTTTTTTTTCGTCGCACCGCCCAGGCGCGATTTGGGTCGGACGTATAGTATCTGCTCCCTCTGATGGCGTTCAAAATTTTCGTATAGACGAGGCTGCGTCGCGGCCTGCTGGCGCCGACGCCCTCGTCTTTGAAGGCAAAAAACTCCTCCGGATAAACGTGCACCAAAAAGTTGGCGCGGTCGCAACGGGACGCGTCGAAACAACTGCGCATGTCGCAATTTTCGAACAGGGAATTGCGCAGACGATCAGCAGACGACGCGACGAAAACGCGGAATGGGACAAAGAAAGAAAAGAGCCATAGAAAACGGCGAAAAACCAGACAGAACTGCATGGCCGCGAACACGCTAAACAACAAAATGGAAATTTAAATGTTCGTCCTACAGTAGAACGAAATATCGCTTGGTAGCTTTGCGCGTTGCACTATCGCTCGTGCACAAACGTACACATTACCGTACGCAAATACGCAGACCTACAACATCGTGTCATGCTGTTTTCGATAAAAACACCACTATTTGTGCCACTCTGACTGTGTCCTACCTTTAACAACAGGGGTAGTATGGAGCGACAAACATTTTGGTGAAACATATTCGTTTTGATGCACTCGGAATGTTGTCTCTTGTGAAAGCATTTCCTTTCCTTCCTCCCCTCTTTCTGTCTAGTAATGGCGCTCGTCGATCAAAACAGTCATTTCTCAAGTGGTTCTTGGGCTTGGCGTCATTTTCCGTTTTTCTTTTGGTTTGGTGGATTTTTCGAATTTTCTTTACTTGAAAGTCACCTAGTAGGGTTTGGAACGCACATCACGAACGACTATTGTCTCGCCCTGTGTGGTTGATGAAAAAAAGAACTATTCTGTAGAATACAACAGCCTTTCTGCACAACAAATAACCGAGGCGTCGATGACAAGTAGAGAATCACAGGATCAGACAAATATCATGGGGATGCGGGAAGCGACAATTAGGGAGAGCAAGGTATACACGTGTACTGGAAAGGGTAGTAACACCCAAAGAAAGATCACTTTCGTAAAATTCGCAGCGTTTTTGCTTCTGAAAGTGTATTGTCGGTGAATGGCAGTTGTACGGCTGCGAATTTCACTCTAATTCTCAAGACTTCTAGACCTCATCCCTTACATCCTCAAATCTAACCTTATTACAACTGCCGTTGCTGTTCAGATTCCGTTTCCTGATCTCCAGTTCCGCGTCCTGGTATTCCTTCTGCAACTGGTAGAGCTGACTCGACGTGATCTGAGCGCCGCCGTTGTTATTGGAGGGGCTGGGGTACAGAGACGGGGGCGAGCGCTCCTTGCCCTGTTGGCTCGGAGTACGCAGAGAGCGCTGACGACGGAGGCTGCCTAAAATTCGAAAAAAACGACAGTTAGGTGACCAAACATTAAAAAGAATGAAAACACATGCAAAGAACGCGCAGGCAACGGAAACGGACCCTGACATTACGCAAGAGTTGCGAGGGAAGCCCCCAATACCGTAATCACTTCAATAACAAAACGAATAATTTACGGATCACAGTCTGTCTTCACTCGCCTGTTGATCCCTTGAGGCTGGGCGCGCTCGTGTCGGGCGCGGCGCTGACCGTCCTACGAGCGACCGCTCCATTGGTGGTCGAGACCGACGTCGCGGTCGAGAAGTAGGAGCCGAACGGGTCGTCTTCCGCGTCCGTGGGAGACGAAGCGGCGGCTGCGACCGGCGACTCAGCAGCGGCGGCCGCGGTTGCGGCTTGACTCTGACTCGAGATGCGTCTTGACGGGGGCCCGTGAGCGAAGAATTGCGGTTTATGACTCGATTTAAATCCACCTACTTGCAGTTTTCAGTTACGGGACGACGTCTATTTAAAACTTGCACAACTTTTTCGGAAATTTGCAGAAATTAAAAACTTTGCAGAGCGTTTTCTTAAAACCATTCCTCTTTCCAATAAGGATGCCAAGATTTGGACAGAATTGGTCGGAAGATCGATAGGAAAACGCAGCCTCTGACGCCGCTGCTGTTGGCTCCGTTATCGCTGCTAATTAGGTAATTAGGTAATTACTGTCTCTGCGCGTGCGCGCACGGTCCTCGAGTGTCGTCTCTCCTGCCGCAGACGTCGGTAGTAGGCGTCCCGCGCCTCGCTGAAGATGGCCGAGATGAGCACCGACCATGCTTCCATCACCTCGCGCGCGCTGTGCTGCGCGTGGTCGAGGTAGGTGCACTCGATGACCATCGCGTCCGTCATCGTCACCCAGAAGTCGGGTCGGAAGCCGGCCGTCTTCAGCGCCACGTGCCCGTCCCCGAACTCGCGAGACAGACGACCCACCTGGATTACGGTACCCGCCAGATTACGGTAGAGCGCGAAGGAGAAACGGGAACGGCGTGAGAATTCAGTGCGAAGTGTTTGAGCAAGCAGTGAGACGTTGGCTGCGCGCAAAATTAAAAAAAAATGCATTCGTAAGAAATCATACCACGCGCGCATTGGAAACGATGCTCGCACGTTCATGATCGTGTACTGTAGTTGTGTTGTAAACTGTATGAGGAGGAGGAAAATGAGTGTGACTTATGAGTGTCAAGTGAATCAGTTCACATCTATGTACAAGTGCGCTCTAACTCCTACTCTAACTGTCAAATCAATGCTCCTTATTCGTGGGTCCTGCGTCGTCAATCAAAGCGGATTTCCCTTGCAACCATTGAACATCAAAAGAAGCGTCATGTGCCGGTTCTCTCTGCGTGCAGCAAAGATTCGCCTGTACAGTGTCTAGGTGCAATACACAATAGTATACCTCGTTCACGTCGTCGATCGCTTCGACGATCTGATCGAGAAATCGGCTGAGACGGTTGGCCAGATCGGTCCAGCCAGGGGTGCCCAAATTCTGCACGAAGTGATGGAAGTCGTCGGCTGCCCTCTTCTCGTACATACGGCCGTAGATCCGTCGGCCGATGTCCGCGTGCGCCCACTAAATTGAAAAAACAAACAAACAAAAACAAAAATGGTTGTCTTTGTGTGGGCCGCTTCTAGGATCGCGGGGGCCTCTCTCTGTTCACACATACACTGTAACTGACCCCTGCTAGTGAGAGAAGAGACCCAGTCAGCCCGATCCTGGGGGGGGGGGGGAGGGCTGGCTCTCCCTAACGGACCTAACAAAAAAGTGGTCGGTCTAGGATGACACCGCGGGCTGCGATTGTCGTGCCATAACAACACTGTTCTATTGCTGTGTACTGTACGCGCGCAGTACGAAACCTGAGCTGCATTTTTGGCATGCGCGAGACGCGAATGTGGCTTTCGGAGGCGATTCCAAGTGCCAGCGACATTGTGTTTGCAAGAGATGACGTCATTTGCATGTACAGTGCCGTGTGAATACGCTGGGTACTGTACATATGTTGACAAGCAGAATTCTCCTACGTCAAAGCAGTGAATAATGATCTCTTTCTGCGCAGGGGTCAGAGAGTTGACCAGTGACGCTAGAACACTGTTTGCTACTAGAAATTAACTGCAGCCCCTTTTGGTTCCCACTCTAGAAGGACGGGACGGGATCAGGAGACCCCCCGCCGCAGCGGCGCCGCGCGGTTCCCTCCCTCCCTTCCTATCGCGACACGCGGCCTCCCTCCCCTTCTGCCGGACTCTAGCGTATAGCCGCGCCTGAGTCAACCATTGCACGTCAACGATGGGCTGGCTGAACTGCACAGAAAAAATTTTATGCCATAGCGTAGGCAGGATTACATTTCGGAAGCGTGTACATCAAAAACGCAAAGCTGCATCTAACCAAAACAGCCATTTCACTCTCTGCATTGGCGCGGCAGGCAAATGTGCAACCCTCAGGGGCGCACATTCAAATACATAACTATAAAAAGTTTTCAACCTAAAAAGTGCGCCGAAAGTTCGTTAAAAATTTGGCCATTTCGAAGTATTCTCATGATACGGCGCCACATTCCATGATATGGCGCCACATTAGTGCATTCGGAGTTCGGCTATTTTTGTCAAAAAAAAAAACTCGTTTAAAAGGTCGGCTCCATAGAGTCCGCAGAAACACAGCGGCTTCCCTCAAGTCACTATTTCATCAAGATTTATTTTTTATTTTATGATCATTGTTTTTTATTGTAATATTTTTCGTTAATAACTTTTATTTGTGCTACACTGACTCCACTCCAGTGATCGCGTTGTATCATTATTGTATCATCAGCATTAAAAAAATATATTAAAAAAACTTGGAATTCTTTTTTATGTAGTTCTGCCGCGGACTATGACTAACAGCTCCAATAGCATGTGCTATGCTGCTGTGCTATGAGTTATGAACAGTGCGCGTTTGTGCGTTCGCGATGCTGGAGATTGGGTCCCAACGACAGCACGTGGTCCGTTTGGTACACTGGGCCGCGGTGAGACGGCGTCGTTAGCGTGGATCGCGCGCGCAGAAGGGGAGGGAGGGAGGCCGCGAGTCGCGATAGGAAGGGAGGGACGGCGGGAAGCGCGCGGCGCCGCTGCGGCGGGGGGTCTTCTCATCCCGTCCCGTCCTTCTAGAGTGGGAACCAAAAGGGGCTGCAGTTAATTTCTAGTCTGTTTGCTCCTTTGGAAGGCTTTGATCTGCCGCTCGGTGGTCGATCCAGGCTCAAAGAGGTCTTTCGGAACGCCCTCAGGGGACGGTCTGTGGAGTTGCTCGAAACTGAAGCGTTCGTTTGCGCGTGCGTTCGTACGTGCCTGGGTGCGTGCGTGCGTGCGTGCGTGCGTGCGTGCGTGCGTGCGTGCGTGCGTGCGTGCGTGCGTGCGTGCGTGCGTGCGTGCGTGCGTGCGTGCGTGCGTGCGTGCCTGGGTGCGTGCGCGCGTGCTTGCCTGGGTGCGTGCCCGGGTGCGTGCGTGCGTGCCTGGGTGCGTGCGTGCATGCCTGGGTGCGTGCCTGGGTGCGTGCGTGCCTGGGTGCGTGCGTGGGCGCCTGGGTGCGTGCCTGGGTGCGTGCGTGCGTGCCTGGGTGCGTGCGTGGGCGCCTGGGTGCGTACGTGCGTGCGTGCGTCCGTCCGTCCGTCCGTCCGTCCGTCCGTCCGTCCGTCCGTCCGTCCGTCCGTCCGTCCATCCGTTATTCCATTCACACATCGACGCACGCACGTACACACTCACTGGACGCCTGGCGTTCCGCTAGCGCTTTGCTGGGCTTCCGGCTGGCAGTGGAGGCGTTGGACGCTTTCTTCTGAAGCTGCGGTTTGACAGGGGCAGAGGGCGTGCGCTGCAGTCGGTCGTCGCTCGCGGCTGGCGGCTCCTTGTGCGGATGCTGCGCTTGTCGATTACCCATTAGTCGAATCGAAGAGCCGCGGGCATCTCTGCGTGCTGAAACTCAATCTGGAGTGTGCATACGCACCGAAAAAAAAATCCAAGGAGTGCTCGACTTTCGGCCCTCAGACCGCATTGCACGCAGAGCCGGAGCACAGAGCAGCGAGGAAATTTTGACAACTGTCACTAGCATAAAAAGTTGTAGTGCATAACCAAGGTCAGTGTTAGCAAACAAATTTGACGGAAGGACTTTCTGCGGAAGCTACGGTGTGCCGACAGTACTGGGCTTGCAAGCAACTACGAAACGGGTACATAATGGGCTTTTATGTCCCTTTCCCGGATGGAACAAAAAAGCCTTTCGCCCCTTGCCTTGCCCGGAAAGAACAGTAAACACGCTAGCTTAAGAGAAAGATTCGCGCCACCAGCAGACCTAGGGGTCCAGCGATATTGAGTCCGCTCTACGCCTGCGTACAATGTACATGGTCAGGAGGGGGGGGGGGAGTGCGAAAGAGGTGCTTGAGTGGCGCCGGATCCGCCTAAAGGTTCGCCAAACAGACAGCTGCTCGCCATTTCTTTGCGAACGTCTCACAATGCAGAGAGGGAGAGGCTAGGAAGTGCGGATATTGTGTCGTTTGTTTGCGCCGTTCGAGCATGTAGGTATGCACGCACAACGCTTGTAAACGTGTGCAGGGGTGCAACCGTACCTAGGTGCGCTCGTTCTATGCAGCTCACTTGAGAAACTTCTCCGCAAACACTAACAAACGCTCGACGAACTTAGTAACAACGTTTTGGCAAGCAGCCACCCACCAGCCTACTGTATGCAGATCGCCTACAGCGGAATTTTGGGAGCAATCTACAGTCATGTTTGCGGCAGGCGGAGGCGAATAACACGATTTCAAGGGGGGAGAAGGGAGTGGGCTCGCTTACATACCTAGGTACATTGTTCGCGGACGTATCATACGCGCAGGCAGCCGAGTGGTAGAGAGCGAGACTGGAGAGGCGTCGTCTTAGGAAAGCCGACGCTTCGCCGCCTCTGCTGCTGCTGCCAATGCTGTCGACAGCGGTAGTGGCAGACGCGCGTTCGCGTCTTAGTGGTGCCGTCTTTGAGTGTTGGTCCCACAATGGCTCGACTGGACTTTCTGGACAACTGGTCTTGCGCGCGTGGCGGGTGGCAGGCGGGATGGGGGTAATAAAGCGCGTTCGAGAGAGCCAGGTAAGACCGGATTATTATGATTACCGGTACTAACCGAGCGCCACTGATGCACCGCACGCAGACCACACACACACAAAGTCCCAACCGCAGACACACTCTCAACGGGTGCTAGCGAGTCGACGGGACGACGCCTATAGGACCAATGACGGTGATCGAGTTCGCAAACAATGAGAGAGCGCCCTTGGAAAGTCTAGTGCAAAAAAAAAGCGGTGACTAGCAAAGAACCGAAAAAATTCCATGGCAGTGCGCTCTAACAGAACGATCCCCCCCACCCCCCACACCCAGACCAGACACTGCCCCGTGATGGATGGAAGTGGTCCTTTGCGTGTGGTCGATCCATATAAAAAAATTCCGATAAAGAAGCAGTGAGGCGCTTCTATGACGCTTTTCATCAATAATAAATTTCTATGGCGCTTATACAACGCTGCACATTTACAGTGTAGGTAGGTACCGCATGTGCTGTTACAGCACGAGATGAGGGTACATGCTGACTCGCTGCACAATTTCTTTTCGCTTTTTGCAATTGCTTTTTTTGCAATGACTGTAACAAAGAGGCGACGGAAACGACAATTAGGTATGTGGCCTTTAAAAGCTTCATTCTCGACAAATTTTCTATCCTACACGCACTTTACCAAATTGTTTTGCGCCAAACGACGAAACGCTGGAAACTGGGCCATCCCGTCTCGATGCGCGTTGATCCATGTACATGTTGGTTATGGTGGCGTGGAACCTACTGTAACTACTTGCTAGTATGCTCTACTAAACATTGAAACCTCTAGGCCAGTTCATGAGATTACCGGTGGTGCCAACCAACATCAAAGGCACTAGAGCGTGCACACAGTCCTAACAGAGGTAATTATCGTGTGGGTTGGGTGGGTACGTCTTGCAGCGTGTCCCCGTTGAGACTGTCCTGTCATCACAACGTCATTTCGAAATTGAAATTACAGCCTCAAATATGGTCGCCCCCAACCCACGGTACCCTGTAGTTAAGGGGGTGCTATCGCTGCATAGCGCGCACGTGTGATGTGATCTGTTGGTCCGAACATAATGAATTAAGGAAAATTTTGCAGGTGGCTGCAAAAAAAGAGAATATGTGACGGACGCTCCTTTAGGTCCAGTTTGAAAAAACGTGGTATTAAAAGTAGCCACTTCATCAGATGATCAACTTCAGTTTGGACAAACCGTGTATAATCGAACCAAACGCAGCAACACGTCACATATTCGGCGTTTGTTGTGCTCGCTTCACCCGCTCGCTTGGATCACTGGAAAGGCAGTCCAGGCTGCACCGAGGCCTTTTATTCCTTGGACTCAGAGACGAGAGTGGGCCTTGTCCTTGCCGCCCACAGATGGCAGTCCCGTCCATAGCTACAGGCTAACAGAAGCGGAACAAAGATGAACGAGAATCGAAGTTGAATGTACGGCATGTACTGGTACTTAAGATTGTGAAATGATGCTACATATCACTTACTGTAAGAGCAAGCCACATATTAAATTTTGGAACGGACAGGGCAGTGAAGTTATCTACCTATGCAGTATCTTTGGCTGTGTGCCCTATCCATCCATGCAATGCCTATGAATGGCAGCACATCGTCAGAGAGATGAAAGAGTTGTGAGGTTGGATTGATGGTGGTGGTGTTGTGGTTGTGTGCGTGCGATGGCTCACACAACAAACGCCGAATATGTGACGTGTTGCTGCGTTTGGTTCGATTATACACGGTTTGTCCAAACTGAAGTTGATCATCTGATGAAGTGGCTACTTTTAATACCACGTTTTTTCAAACTGGACCTAAAGGAGCGTCCGTCACATATTCTCTTTTTTTGCAGCTACCTGCAAAATTTTCCTTAATACAGTGTTTTTTCGTAAAAGAAAGATTAATCGAAAACTCACGCATGCACACACATACAAATCCACAGCAGCAGACCAGCACGGACGCATGCTCAGTGTTGCACCATAAAGCTTATGAAAAACGTGTACCACTGTACACATTGTGCGTGCGTGCGTGCGTGCGTGCGTGCGTGCGTGCGTGCGTGCGTGCGTGCGTGCGCGCGTGCGTGCGCGCGTGCGTGCGTGCGTGCGTGCGTGCGTGCGTGCGTGCGTGCGTGCGTGCGTGCGTGCGTGCGTGCGTGCGTGCGTGCGTGCGTGCGTGCGTGCGTGCGTGCGTGCGTGCGTGCGTGCGGGTGTGCAGCTGTGTCATTTTCGTGCATCAAGGGCTGTAACGAGCATCCGTCCATAAATATCAAAAATTTGCCAAAATTTTGGTAGAAGAACCTAGAAAAGAGACAGAGAATGTGGGATGGACTGGAGACACTGCAGCAAAGAACCGTTGATGGGTTTCCCAAGATGACACCTGCAAAAGCGTCACAGGCGTCACTGGGAGTCGAACCAGCGACCTCGCGATCAGTAGTCTGATGACTTTACAAAACGCACCAAAAATATTGCAACGTAAACTGTAACCTCACGATGTATTGCACCTAGACTGAATTCTTCAGAGGGTTTTTATGTGGGTCATAGATGCGTGCGAAGTTTTGTTTCGATTGATACAGGTGTGAGCGAGCGACAGGCCAAAAGGTTGGAAGGACCCAATTTTTTGTTACATCCACACAATTTTCTCGGTAATGCGCAAGAGTATGGAAACGTGTTGCGACTCAATCGAATCACCCTTTGAATGCGGTTCTTTTGAGCTATCACGTGGCAGAATTCGTCCAGGAAAGCAAAAGTAATGCACGCTCAGAGTTTCGAATGTCGCCCAAAATGGGGGTGTGCCAAGAGAGTCTAGCTGCGAAACATGGAAGTCGGAGAGATCTCATTTGTCAAAAGTGACCTATTCCAGGTCTAGACGAGGAACTGTCATCATTACAGCACAGCTCTGTGACAAACGGTTGAAGCGCCTATAGCTGACAAACTTTTGGGACAAAACACCCAAAAAAAGGCCTTTCAAAGGGGGCCGACCGAGACATGGGCATCGGAGCGCTGCCATTTGTCGAAAGTAACCTATTCCAGGTCCGGACGATTAACTTTCGTCATTGCAGCACAGCTCTGCCACAAACGGTTGAAGCGCCTATAGCTGACAAAGTTTTTTTGGTCGAAATTTGCGAAATTTTGGTTGCCTATATCTCATTATGTGGTGAGAATTTCAAATGTCATGCAAGCGTCTTAGACTTTCTTTGTAAAGCTGTTTACGGAAATCAAATAACATTTGGGGGTTTACTCGGCTTTTTTTCGACTTTTACTCTTGTCGCATTTTGGCCAAAAAAAACGACTATGTTCCAAAAAATTACTAAATCGGCCTTAACTCTAGATCCGTAGCACCTAGATAAATTTTTCTTGCGGTCACAAAGTTGCCATCATATACCGCGTGCTCACGCCAAGTTTTGTCCCAATCGACTGAGGCGTTCCAGAGCGGCGCCCCAAAAAGTGTGTGCAGAACAGGAAAAAAAAACACCACTTTTTCGGAACATTTTCGGAAGTTTCGTGTTAATGCGCTCGAGTACCGAAACGCGGGACGGCTTATTCGATTCCGGTCTAGAAGGCGGTTCTTTTGAGCTATCATTCGCCACAATCCGTTCAGGCAATCAAGAGTTATGAGCGACTGAAAATTCAAAAAACCGCATTGCAGAAGTCGTCACATATTAGGGTTGTACGCTGCCGCGTACACCCTGATACATTGGGATAGTGGGGGGGGGGGGGTTTGGAGGTATGTAATTGTTAGGTTGCGCTGGCTTTGCAGACTTAGGCCTAAGAACAGCCAAAATGAGAAGCAAAATGTCGTCTCAAGTCCGAACAGCTAGCTATGTACATTGGGATCATTCGAAGCACACCATGACGACAGACTGTGAGAAGAGGGGCTCTGTCTGGCTCGAGAAAATCCCGCGAGCGCATCAATGGGGGGGGGGGCTCTGGCCCAGTCGCTTCCGGCTAGATTTTTATGTCCTTGGCGGCGCCGCCGAAGAAGCGCAGACGCCGCCAGCCAGCGTGTCTCAAAACTGCCGCAGTTGCCGCCGGCGGGCGGGGGCCGCGCGTCGAAATTAATGATGGCCGCCCGGCGGCAGCTGGCCGACTTTTGCCGACGCCGGCGAGCGGCCATGAAGGCAGTAAAAGCGTCTCGGCGCCGCCTTGGCCCCAGCAATCTCGTTAGCGAACAACTCTCCGCCTCGAGACTCTTTGAGTACCGAAAATAAATGTCCGCTACGGATGACTCGTTTGGGAGGGTCGAATAAGCGCGATTAGTTCGGGGGTGCGTGTGCGTCGTGTGGGCGTTTCATGATGTACCGGTATATGGTACACGTTGTACGCCATGCCTCGTACAAGCGTGTGGCATGAGTGACGTCCGCTCAAATCAATGACGACATCCGGTTGGACGCGGTAAATTTGCATGCATGCGAAATACTCACCAAGCGAATACATAAAGAATGAAGTCGCGTTAAAAGTTCGTTTGTCATTCAAGGGAGGGGCAGAGGGGCGCTTGCCCCTCTGCCCCTCCTTGTTCTTTCTTGCTCTTCTTGCTGCTGTTCAGGGGTTCAGAGAGCGATCTTTTTACAGAGAGGGGGGGGGGAGGGTACCCCTTATGTGACGGCGCGGACCACAAGGTTCAAGACGTGACTACACCACTGGTCCGATGCGGTTGCGGAGTCTCAATCGACGCCGAATCAATAGAAACTAATAGTGGAAGCGAGCTGAACCGGTCTAATATAGGGTGTTTTTTTTTAAATTATCACATTTCTTTTTTGAATAACTTTTGTTTCCTTTGTCGGAATGTTATCAAATTTGGAATACTTATGCTAAAGACTTTGGGATTTTGTCTGAAAAAGGAATCGTCAAAATTCGGTCGAGGATTCCAGAGTTATGGCCCTCCAAATCAGATGTCGCTTTTTGGGCGGATTTTACAAACTAAATGGTTTGAATCGTAACTATCCAGTACTGTATGCCAAATTTCAAACCAAATTTTGCTTTTGGCTGGCGCAGCTCGTCTAATACGGTCGGCGCACAGCTGCTGCTGCTGCTGCTGCTCGACTGAAAACGCCCCCTCTCCATGCGCCCTCCCCCACTCCATACCAACCCAACGGCCCATCCTCAACCGAATTCGACGATTCTTTTTTCAGACAAACTCCCAAAGTCTTGAGTATAAGTGTTCCAAATTGCATAACAATCCGACAAAGGAAACGAAAGTTATTCAAAAAAGAAATGTGATAATTAAAAAAAAACACCCTTTAGATTGTCCCCGAGGTCAAAAGCAGCCGACTTCGAGTTCGGGGTTGGAATTGGCGGTGTCACATTTTAGGTAAGCCCCTCTAATACATCGATGCTCCCAGGGAGGAACAATTATGAACGTCGACCATAGTTAATTAATGCTCCCATGGGAGAAACTAAAATGCTTTAGCGTAAAAGTGGTTTACACAGCACAAGCAAGCAAATAGAGAAATAAATTAAAAAAAAAAAAATAAAAATGGCGGGCAACTTGGCGGCCAGCAGCCGCCAGTTAAATCGGCCCAGACGCTCGATCGAATACAACCCTTTCCCGTTCTCGTCGTGGCCTCCCAGCGCGTACAGGCTCCCGCTTTGTTTTTCCACCAAGAAACGTGAGAAATTCGTGACGACGAGTAATCACGGCCACACGACGGGCAGTATTCCATCCCAATATCAGTGTCCCTCAGCGTCGTCGTCCAGATAGGAGGTGCAGTGGGGACAGCGGCGGGCGCCCCTCCTGACCGCCTCGAGGCAGACGCGGCACTCGTCGGCGTCGGCGGCGTCGCCACGGCTGCGCCAGAGCGCGAAGAGCGCCTTCACGAGCAGGAAGACGGTCAGCGTCACGACGCAGAAGTTGAACAGCGCCTGCAGCAGCGCGCCGTACGAGAGCACCACGGCGCCCGCGTCCCAGGCCTGCTGGCGCGTGTGGAACACGGCGCCCGTGTCGTTGGGCGCTCGACGGAGCTCGACGAAGAGGTCGACCAGAGAGGAGGAGGTGAACAGCAGCGAGATGAGCTGCACGAGAGAGGTTCCTTGCGCACGCACGCGCGCACGCACGCACCCGTGCACGCACGCACCCGTGCACGCACGCACGCACGCACGCACGCACGCACGCACGCACGCACGCACGCACGCATGCATGCACGCATCGGCACCCACGCACGCACGCACCGGCACGCACGCACGCACGCACGCATGCACGCACGCACGCACGCATCGGCACCCACGCACGCACGCACGCACGCACGCACGCACGCACGCAGCACGCGCGCACGCACGCACGCTCGCACGCACGCACGCACGCACGCTCGCATCGGCACGCACACACACACACACGCACCGGCACGCACGCACGCACGCATGCACGCACGCACGCATCGGCACCCACGCACGCACGCACCGGCACGCACGGTCGCGTCGGCACGCACGCTCGCATCGGCAGTCGGCACGCACGCACGCACGCACGCGCGCACGCACTGGCACAGGCACGCACGCACGCCCGCACTGATGGAAAGCGGCGCTCACGGGTGCGACGATGCCGGTGACGAAGGCGTTGATGACGGCGACGAACGCCTCGCCAACCACGAGGCCGATGGCGAAGTCGAACACGCTGCCCTGCGTCACGAAGTCTCTCAGGTCGTCGCAGAAGCCGCGTGCCCCTCTTTGCACCCGCTTCGCTCCCACTCGACTCGCCACCATTTTCTTCATTTATTCTCGTTTCAAAAAAAATTGTTTTTTTTTTTACGATATTAGGCTGGTTTGCGGGACTTTGTATAGCAGGCGAGCCGTTTTCGTGCTCGCGCTGTGCGTCAGACGAACGAACCGACGACAGCGCGCGCTATCACGGCTCGCCTACGCTTTGCCAGAGCCTTCGAGTGGGGGTTTGCCCTGTGCGTGTGTACGTTTGTGGGCGAATGCACACTTAGCACACTTGTGCACACTGTGCATGCAAAGGTTGACTGGCGAAAAGTCTGTGACGCGCCGACGCAGTTCGCAGACCTCCCAGACCTCCCCCCCCGCACTCCTCTCCTGTCCCTGTAGAAAGTGCTCAAAACCCTCTCACGTCGGATTCCCGGTTTATGCCCTCCCCCAGTTGTTGTCGTTGGATTAGGGGCAACGCTAGGAGTCCGTCCATGGCCCACATAGCCTACCCAATTCCATGATGCCTTCCTGTCTAGAGCAGCGCAATTAGCCAAAGATCTTCGGAAAAACGCCATCTATAATCTAGGGCAGTGATGGCACGAGAAAAAAATCCATCGACAGGGAAGTCCTCAGTCTAGTGGGTCCGTCAAGAATCGAACCCAGGACCTAGCGCGTACGTGGTCTGCGGGGGCTTTTGGGAGAGGCGGCATCAGTCCGTAAACATTTTAAACTTCCCGCTATGCGCATGTGCCAAGCCGTCGATCAGACTCTGTCTGTGTCAAGAAGGAGTGCAAGTGCATCGGCATTGAAATTCCGTCTAGCTTGTACTGTTTAAAGGATATTTCTCGAACCGCAATCTTTCAGTTGCAACTCGTCACAAAGTCTTACAAAAACTAATAGCAAGCCCGTGATCACTAATCACAATCAAAGCAACCGCGCCCCGACCTAGTAGAAAAGGCAGGCGATTTGCAAATCAGTGTACCTGGAGCGCATCGCGACTTTAGTGAGGAACGCATTAATTGAGGGGTGTTTGCCCTTCTTTGGGTACGTGCCCAGCGCCTTGTCTATCACCTTTTTGAAGTACTGATACAGCCACTTGATCGGATTGCCACGTGCCTTTGCGTACGTGTCGACAATGAGGTTAACCAGATCGGTGGCCCTCGCTATGTCTCGCACTATCGAGTGCCAAACTTCAGCCACTTTCTTGTTGAAATTGCAACCTTCGGAGAAGGGAAACTCCGACGGAGTGCCCAAGGGCCCATTCGTCGTGGCCCACAGCCAATATCGGGCATATCCCCGTGAAAACTCCAACTTCGCTTTCTCGAATTCGGATAGCTCCGCCGACGCGACTAAAAAAAAATAAAAACTGAAAAAACTAAAGCGACGCCGATTAAAAAAACGGACAAATCTAAATATCTGTCATACCCGGTAGCACATAAAGATCTACACGTGTCCCTGGCTATTAGGGATGAGCATGGGCCTGAAGATCTCGGCCCAGCCCGGCCCACCAGATAGTCCGGCCCATCCCGGCCCAGCCCACGCGTCAAAAACCAGGCCCAGGCCCGGCCCGGCCCATCCAACTGCTCAAATTCCAGGCCCGGCCCGGCCCGGCCCATCCCAAGAAATAAGTACAGTGGTGCACTAAAATAAGTTGTACATGTACGTACGCCAGTTCGCGTTTTTTCACTACACATACACAGAGAATGGCGCTTCTGGCTTTACAGCTTCCAACCATTTTTTGGCCTCAAGATTGACCGTGTTTGTCAATTGAAGCTGGCCGCTCACAAAGGGTTTGTTGAGAAAAAAAAGGCGCTGCCCATGTCTGATGTATTATCTATCGTCGCCAAGCCAGTGATGTAGAGGCGGCGCCTGGAGGGCGCCGAGCTGGCAGTCGTCACGAGCGCCTTGCTCGCGATGGACGTGAGGCTGGGCTAGCGCCAGATGCTCATGCCTTTTAGTACTACGTCGTCGTCGTCGCTTCACGTCTGTTGTCTGCTCGTCTGTGCCTCACGGTCTAAGGGCCGTGACGACAACGAAAACGGCAACGGCGACGACGACGGCAACGTCGCGACCAACGCGCTAGATTAACAGTGAGACGACGCCGTCACGACGAACTTTTAGGCGCACTCGCGTCCTTAATGCCTCCTTTCTGCTGAATAGTCGCCGTTACTTACAATATGCATAACATACAATGTAGATTCCTATGTTTCAGCCAGGAACGTCCGGCCCGGCCCGGCCCGGCCCACACCCCCAAAACGCAGGCCCGGCCCGGCCCGGCCCACCGGATGGGCCTGGGATTCCGGCCCAGCCCGGCCCATGGGCCGGGCGGGGCCGGGCCGGGCCGGGCCGGCCCAGCCCATGCTCATCCCTACTGGCTATGTCAATCCCAAATGACCTTGAATGAATGAATTTTGAATGAATAAATGAAAATGACTTTTCGAAAACTTTTAACAAGCGACAGGGCCAGCGACAAAATCGCATGCGAAACGTGACATTTTAACGCAGTAGTAACTCAATATCCTCCCCAAGAATCACAAATCATAAAGTTGATCTTCATCAACTCTTACAGGTACCGTCACAAAAGTTCAATCACGACCAGTTCACTACGGAAATGGACAAAAACCTGACTGACCATTAGTGTGCGATCCGATCAAAAGCACAACTGACCGTCTAGTGCCGCATCGTTGCTCGCTGCTGGCCTCGGAAAAGCCTCGACATCGGCACGTGCGTGCCGCAATGCGCACACGGAAACTGCGACGAAAACAGCAGACAGAAACGCAACTTTCATAGTTTTTTCTGCGAAAAAGATTCGCTAGGTATGCTATGTGCACTTCTCTCTTCTTCCCCACGAGTACGTGTGTCAAGCGCTGATGTTGCTTTTTTGAAAACAGCTCGTCTCAGGGGGGGGGGGGCTAGAGGCTTAGCAGATAAGCTGCACCGTGGAGAAGAAGGGCAGACACAAGCTGATAAAGTTTGCAGCAGAAGTTCTCACGAGTGGATCGAGACGCCGACATCAGTTGGTGGGGTTGTTTTCGTGCGCCAAAGGCAGGCACGTGACGGCAGTGCACAAGACGATGCAATAGCGAACTTTCCTGTTTGTTTGTGTATGACTATGGACTCTATGATTCGTGAGGGGGGACGTCTCTGGTCACTTGGCTGCTTCAAACGTAGGTACGTGTACATGTATCCACAGCTCTTTTTGTTGCCTGTAGCTGTAGGTACCGTAGGTATACCTAGGTGTAGTTCAGGTCCCGTGCGCGGTGTCTCCAACGCATGCAACTGAGTCAACGAAGTGCGGAATTTGTGCACGTCACATGATGATGATGCCTGGGGTGCACTGTACTGCGAGGGTGCGTGTGCCTTAATTTTGAACAGAAATATGAATAGAATAAAGTACGACTAAAATTGCAGGTTGCGCCGCAGACGCGATCGTGCGGAGCGTGCAGAACGCGCGCGTTCATGCCGGTGTCCTGAAGCTGCAGCATGTTTCTAAGCGAAAACGTTTGCGTTTCAACATACAAATCGCGCCTGTGAACTGGAGTTGGGAAAAAATATACGTATCTTTTGGGTACGCAGCAAAGAACGCGACGCAGGGCGCGACGCAGAGATTGAGGGCGCGGAGAGGAGCTAGCAATAGCAAAAGCTCGCAAAAAAGCTAGCAGAACCAATTGTTGGGTTCGTGTCCGCTGCGTCCAAAACCTATAAGCGAAACCTAGGCGTCGTAAGAATATGTGATGTAAAACAAATCGTCTTGTGGTAAGTCTACCCACTCAATGTTCTTCTTTCACATATGCTCTTCAATGTAGGGTGCACTGATTTAACAACAAATGTTTTATTATCTATTGCAGGTTGAGCCAACAAAATACAGTCTTACGACTCCGACTTACGACTATCGACTATGAGCTTACGATTACGACTACGATTGTATTTTTTAATATTGGTGTAATAATAATTAATACAATTTTAATAAATTTTGGAATACACTTTAAAATAAGGTACAGGTGGTGATGAAAAAACGCTCCCAGCTCTACTCTGAACGTTTCAGGTGCCGCCAAGATCGCTACGCAAATGCGTCAGTCAGTAAATCCTGTAAAATAAAATGGAGGGCACTTTTCGTTGGACATCAGTTTTCCGTTGGGTCGTCATCCACAGTCCGTAGCGCGAGCTCAGCACGGCAGCCATTGAGAAATGGCAAGAAATACCTAATTCAGGTTGAAACCTGTGATGCGTCTGGTCGTGTGATACATACAATGCATTCGTCAAACTTGCATCATCATCATCATCACGTGCTGTGTTCATGATTGCGCAATATAGAAAGCATAGAGCAATTTCGCGCCGTGTGAACATTTTCTAATGGGTCAACTTGTTTGTCTCTACCCCTCGGCGTCGGCACACGGGTCTCATGAAGGTCGCTTCCATTCCGAATTCTCCCCGTCCCTGTTCGGTCGGCCGCTCGCTAATGCCCCGCAGTTGGGTGGTGTGTGGAAGCGCCGACTTTGGAAGTTCCCCTGCGCCGATAAGGACACCTACTAAACGCCGCCGACCTGTGGGTCAACTCGAGTTGCAGTTTACGCTGAATAATTACCCGTCGTCTGCCTATAGCTGCGTGCGGAGCACAGAGACTACCATAGGAAGAAGGAAGAAGAAAAAACATACACAGGAAGGAAAGATGGGCTACATCCCAGTGGTGGACTGCAAGGGCAACGTGCACAACGCCGGCAAGGAGATCTTCGACGCCATCAGCACAGTCGGCTTCGTCTACCTCAAGAACTATGGCATGAAGCCGGAGCAGGTGTGACGCAGTATGACGTCATCCATCCAAACGGAGATGTAAAAAAGCAGTCTAGCGCAACGTTTTATCGACATTTTTCGGACATTTTTCGGATACGGACGGTTACTAGCGTTTTGAATCATAAAAGAATGCAATTTTCAGGTGAATAAAATGTTCGGCGTCGCCGACCAGTTTTTCGCGCTGCCACAGCAGACGAAACGCGCACTGAAAAGAGACCCTTACGAGAGCTGCGGCAGCGACACCGGGTATGCTAAAATTACTAAATCGTTTCATTTGTGGTTTTTTTTTCATTTTGTCTTGGACTTTACGTTGTGTCGTTTTACTTGAATACTGTCTCCACAACAGAAAAAAAAAGATAATTTGGAGTTTGCGTTTTACGCAACAGAACGGCCACGCTTTAGCTACGTTAACATCAACGAGGAATGGCTGGAGCTGAACCAAGTCGAAAACCGGGAGGCTGCAAATTATTTCGAGCTGCGCGAGAGTTACAATTACTCGCCCAACATTTCCAAGGAATATCTGCAAGGAGTAAGCAAAGCCTAAAAGTGCAATCCTGTCAGACACTAGCTATAGTGCGCAAGCCACACTTTTTTTTAGGAGTTCGTAAATGTGACACCCGCAAATTTCTGGCTTCGCACCGAATGTAACAGAATCGTTTTCTTTTAGAAACTGCCAAAAGAACTGCCAGAGTTCGGCGATGAGTTGCAGAGGTTTTTCGACTCGTGCCAGGAAGTGATCTTTAAGATTATGGAGGAGCTCGCCATTCACCTTAAACAGGTTTAATTTTTCCGAATACCTAAAATTTACATTTCAAAGAAAAAGTTTAATCAAACTTCAGCCCAAAGACCTGTTCACGTCCCAGCACCGCTACATGGGTCAGCCAGGCAACGGTACCATTCTGCGCACGCTCCACTATCCGGCGCTGTCCAGTCATCCAGATGGTCTTCTATATTTTTTAGCAATTTTTTCTAAAATTTTTTCATATTCAAAATCTTAGGCGAGAGCGCGTCGATTCGAGCGGGCGCGCACACGGACGCTGGCTGCGTGACCATGCTGTTCCAAGACGGCGCGGGAGGGCTGGAGGTGCGGGTGGGCAAGAAGGGCGAGTGGATGGAGGCGATGCCCGAGAAGGACGCGGTCCTCATCAACATGGCCGACATGATGGAGGTGTGGACCGGCGGAAGGCTACAGGCGATCGTGAGTTTTTGCTGCCTCTGCACGCACGCACGCACCAGCACGCAACGGCACGCACGCACCGGCACGCACGCACGCACGCACGCACGCACGCACGCACGCACGCACGCACGCACGCACGCACGCACTGGAACGCACGCACCGGCACGCACGCACGCACGCACGCACGCACGCACGCACGCACGCACGCACGCACGCACGCACGCACGCACGCACGCACGCACGCTCGCACGCACGCTCGCACGCACGCACGCACGCACGCATGCATGCACGCACGCATGCATGCACGCACGCAAGCACGCACCCACCATCACCGACACGGACGAGCTCTGGCCCTGGCAGGAGCACCGCGTCTTGATCGGCGAGAACGCCAAGGGCAAGGCTCGTCGATCGATCGCCTTCTTTGGCTATCCCGATCACGAATTTATCGTCCGCCCGTTCGACGGCTCGACCTCCCACAAGCCGCTCACCGTGCGTCAACACCTCCATGAGATGCTCAAGAAAATCGATAGATGAAGTAAAAACGGGAATGCATCCATACTGCGTAGTGATCGCAACTCAATGCACTAATCGATACGGATGAAACGAATATTGATGGGTGAATAGACTCATAGGCACTTCTGGGCATATTGTACGTCTGTCCCTGTTAGGGTGTCTCTTACAACGCAGTCAAATTGAAGCGATAGAGCGTACAATGTTTCTAGACACTGCTTGTGACGTCACGTCGATGAAAATAACTTTCTCTGCGACGCGCACAAGCCAACAAGCAAATCATGTCACTAGCCGTAACGTTTGGCTGAAGCGTAACACGCACACACAGCCACCAAAACATACGTACATTATACAAGGTACACCACAACAACTTGCCTTGTACCAGCAAAATGCGCTTCAACTTCAACATGTGCGTAGTTTGTGTTGAAAATGCGTCTTCTTGCCACAATACGCATTTTTCCACTAAAATTACATCTAGCGAGATCGCCACCACCACTATCACTAGCCCGACTTGGTGGTCTCTAGGAACTGTCTCAGGATGGGCAGGTCGAATTTCTGCGTGAAATTCTCTCCTTTCATTCGTTGCAGAACGTCCACGTCGGGTGCGTATTCCTCCTGGTGGTCCGAGACCCAGCAGGTGCCGACGCTCCACAGGATCATCTCGTCCACCAGCTCCTTGGAGTGGCCCATCGCCAGGCCCAGTGCAACCGCCTCCCCGTGGATCACGTAGTTGGTGTAGGTCAGGTAGTCCCTGAGCAGCTCGAGCAGCGCCATCCACTGGGGCGGGTCCTCTTTGATGGGGCATTCGATAGTCTCCAGCACGGAGGGCTTGATGCGACCGTGCTGCAAGGGGAAGAGAAAGAGTGCGTGCGTGCGTGCGTGCGTGCGTGCGTGCGTGCGTGCGTGCGTGCGTGCGTGCGTGCGTTTTTTTCTTCTCGTCGTCGTCGTGCGTGCGTGCGTGCGTGCGTGCGTGCGTGCGTGCGTGCGTGCGTGCGTGCGTGCGTCACCTTGTCCTTGATGAATCCCTCCGGTCTGACGAAATCCGTCTTCGATCCGTACTTGGACCTGGCATAGAAGCCGGGAATGCGTAGGTCGACGCCCGTCTCCTCCTCGAGCAGCTTGTTGACGATCACGTGGTTGTCGTGAGCCCGGTACTTGGCGGCGGCCTGCGCGTAGCGTTTCTGGATGATCGAGCCCAGCGGCAGCGCTACCTTCAGCTCGGCGCCCAGCGCCACCTAGAGAGAGAAATATGCTGGTGACAATATAACACGACATTTTGGAGCACGGAGAATCAAATGGCGCAATGAGGCTATGCTTTTCGCTCCCCACTGGGGCGCTTTTCATTACTTATCGTAAATGACGCATTGGACTTTGATTAAACGTTCCCTAATATGGCTGTGCCTGCCGTCATCGTGTCGTGTGTTTCTGGCCGATTCACAAATTTGCTGGGTGGAGACATTGCAGGAAAACCCGTTTGCGTTTGCTGCTTATTTCGGTTGTCCTCGTCCTTGGTTTGTTTGTTTGTGTGTGTTGCTGTGTCCTTGCCTAACGGTTTGAGCGTGTGCGTGTGTGTGTGTGTTTGTGTGTGTGGGCCGCTTCGATGATCGCGGGGGCCTCTCTCTGGTCACAATCGACCGCCGCTAGTGAGGTGAGAGATGAGAGCCAGTCGGCCCGATCCTGGGGGGCTGGCTCTTGTCCCTGGTCCCACCCAACTCCCAAACTCTTTCTCCATCCATCCCCTGTAAAACGCCTGGTTCCCCGCGGCGCTCACGGTGAGGCTCATGTCCTTGTCGGCGATCTCCAGGGAGCAGGACCGGTCGTAGCTGCCGTCGAAGAGGAAGGGCGCGAACTGCTCGAGGGCGACCGAGTCGGCCCGACCGCCCTTGAGGCGGTCCCACAGCCAGAAGAGGTCGAGGCCGCGACTGCGCGCGACCATGGCGACCTCGCCGAAGATGGCCATGCCCGTGTAGAAGAGCACGTTCGTGAGCAGCTTCACCGTCTGCGCCTCGCCGATCTCGCCCACGTAGAAGCTGATCTTGCCCACCACGTCCAGCACCTCCTTCCTGCAAGCGCACGGGCGCAACTTTTGTTGCGCTTGCGGAGGAAATTCGACAGTGCAGAGGGTGGCGTCACGCTTGTAACCGAAAGGGGGTTTACTCTCCTCCCCAACTCAAAACTTGTCCCCCCCCCCCCACCCCTACATGCATCCCCCAATCCCAACCACCACAGAAGTTTGCACAACTTCTTCTGAACCTTGCAAAAGCGGCACAATTGCATCTTTTACAGCACAGTGAACGTTCTGGAGTGGGGAGGGGGGTCCAGTAGACCTTCGTGGGACCCAATCCATGCCTCAACAAAACCCATCCGAACCACCTACGCATAGTCGTATCCCGCCTTGTCCCCGCCGACATAGAAACTGGCGTTGCAGAAGTCGACGCCCATGTGGGAGAGGTTGCTGATGGGCGCCTCCAGACAGAGGACGCCCTTCTTCCGGCCCAGCGTCGCGATGCGGAGAGTGTTGTGGTAGTCGGTCGTCGACATGTCGATCCAGACGCCGCCCGGCCGCGTCCCCTCCAGCCCGCCTTGCTCCCCTAGAGGGCGTTTTTTTAGACGCGAGCCGTTGTCGCATTTCGTGTTTCAAGGCGCGCGCTACGCTACGATCACAGTTCGCAAGCGCGATCGCCCGCTTGAAACGATGGTCTATTGGTAGAGAATCGGCCTCCTGCACGCACGGTTCCGGGTTCGATTCTTGATGGATCCCACTAGATCGAGGACTTTCCTCTCCACGGATTTTCTCGTGCTGTCGCTGCCCTAGATGGTAGATGGCGTCCTACGCAATGTTGTTGGCTACTTTTGCGGCTCTAGACGGGAAGGCGTCACGGAGTTGGGTTGTTGTTTGCTTCCAATCCAACAAAAAAAACACCATAAATGTGCGTGCACAACGTTGTCTATACCCGTCATATTCTCCAGGACGTGCTGGGGCAGGGGCAAGTTGGTGATGACGACATCCGCGCCCTGGGCGCACTCCTTTGGACTGGGTCTCCATTGCGCTCCCGCCGCCAGGACCGTAGTCGCCGCCTCTGCATACTTGTCGTAAACTTGGACGGTGTAGCCGTGCTCGAGCAGCTTGTGGATCATTGGTCTGCCCATGCTGCCGGTGCCGATGTAGGCCACCACGAGCACCTTCGCGTCCTTCTCGGCCACCATACTTGGCGCTCCGTTCGTTGGAAAATGACCAGTGTTGCTTTTCGCTTGCAATGGAACAATGGGAGAGCGTGAACAAACGTCTAGCCTACTCTCGCTTATCATGCTAGCTTTTATTTAGACGGGAACGACACGCACGGGACCTTTCCGAGGCGGCAAACGTGCGAGAGGCTGTATGCTACTCTGATAGAACACCGGCGGTGGCCCCATGCTGACCGAAAGGGCCGTACGGTGCAAGTTGAGCTGAGCAACTGTGGTGACGCAGTGCTGAAAGACTGGAACTGCGTGGCTGCTGGGCTGATGTTTTCGCATTGGTGTAAAACTAGTGAGTTTTGGAACTCGCAGAAGGCGGAGGCATCCGTAAAAAGTGGAATTCACACGTTCGTGCGAACACCACACCAAGCACTGAGGCACGGGCGCATGCACGCACGTACGTGTGCCACAGCTTCTAGATGCTTCTGCAAGGTCTGTGTCGCAGCCGAGCAAATCACTTTGAAGTTTGAATGGAATTTGACTTTCGAAATCGAGTCACTTTCTTTCCACGATTCACAGTTATCGGCTACGCGCCACGCACCACACCGACATGCATTCTTTGCGTTCCAAGAATTCGGTCAATCTCAATCGGCGTGATTTCACAGATTTACCAAACGGCGGTTACACGCGTATCATCGATCTCAATATGCTCCGCCCGAAATCAAGACGGCGATAGTTGAACGGATCGCACGGATCAATCGTCGACGAGCCAATTGCGTCCACGACCTCAAAGGAGGTAGGTCGTCGGAACGGTGCGCGACGCGCATCTTCACCCCCCCCCCCCTCCTCGCCAATATACACCGCGGCGCGCCATTCATTAACCGCGCGCGCGCGGTAACTGGGGCGGCGAGAAATTTGAGGCGCCCCCCCCCCCCTCTGGACGGCTGCGGCGGTCGCCTCAGATGATTCCGTCAAACCCCACCGCGACGCCCCACCACTCGCCCTAAGTGGGTCAGAGCGGGCGGTCTGGCGCCGGCGCGCTGTCGCCGCCCGCGGTGTCATTTTTGATAGTGGACCCCTTTGAGAGTCTCCGCGCGTTCTCGAACAATCGCAACCTCGCGCATTACTCGCACATTTCCTCCGTACCGCGCGACCGAAGAATGGCCGCAGCCCCCGGCCGGTCCGGTTGACCACAAAAAAAAATTGAGAGGAAAAGAGCAGCAGTCGCGGGTCAAACGAATCGCCTCGGGTGCGCCACTTTGTCGACGCCGCAGCGGACTGATTGGATTGCTTTTCGACCGAGGCGGCGCAGCGCAGGCCACTTTTCTACGGAACGGCGCCGACACTGCGGCGCGCGCGACAGTTCCCGCTCTGATTCACAATGGCGCGTCTCGTCCTGGGCCTCCTGTCGGCGGCCTGCCTCTTCGCGACGCTAGCACAAGCGTCAGGTACGGAAGGAGCCGCCGAATGTTCAACTGCAGACTGTCCTCAAAAATGCACTGAGCTTGGTACCAGACTCGAAAACTGAGCTAGCTGAGAATAGAATTATTACCTTTTCTCCAGTACTCAAGTCACAGTCTTACAACGTACTAGCGGGTACATTTGTTCTGACTTTCCCCCAATGCAGGGATTTCGCAACAAATCTCTTTTAGCACGCAAAATCAATACTGATGTATACAAGCCATTGTACAGTGTGTGTGTACTCTGCGGCGCGTGCACCATTGCAGTGTGCCTGGTGAGCTTCTGGGCTGCGTGGGGGCCGTGCTGGGGCAGCTGCGAGCTGGGCCTCAAGGTGCGCAATCGCGAGGTCGTCAGGCCGCCCTTCCCGCAGAGGACGCGAGACGGCAGGCTCGCCATTCGACCCTGTCCGCCGCTCTTCCAGGTCTGTCGACTCCGCCACCTTTTTTCGCAGTTGAACAGCGTAGGTTTTTTGGTGCGATCGGATATTTTGGTGCGGTTTCCGTAAGAGGGGGGGGGGCTTTTGTGGCGTGTGGTGTTTTGTTGGTTTTTGGGTGTGGGGTTTTTTTGTTGGCTGGCGTTTGGGGGGGCTTTTGTGGGGGGTTGTGGGGGGGGTTGGTGGGTCGGGTGTCGGGGGCGGTCTGGTTTTCGGGGTGTCCGTGTCCCTTGCCGTGTCCGTGTCCGTGTCCGTGTCCCACGGTTATAAATCGGGCTTAAATCCACCAAGGTTGCACCGACCCCACCCAAACGCCGACACGATGTGAACAACCACAGCTCAGCTAGTGCTAACAATTCTGCCAAATTCTGTGCCGCCCGCAAATCGACTAGAGTGCATTGCCGTACTGTGCTGTTGGATAAAACGCTGAAAGCTTTCAAAAAATTCAAGCCCAGTGCAGTTCGCACAGAGTACAGAGCAGAGACCGACCAATTCATGCTCGCATTCCTCCTCTAGGTCCAAGTGTGCGTGCCGAAGCGCTGCTTCGAAGAGGCCGACACGAACGGCACCGTCGCGACTTCTGAATCGCCTCGCCTGGACGTCGACACGATCGGCGGCGGCCCGCACTCCAGCGGAATTCTGCCCTCAAAGCGGGAACTCATGAAGACCGAGCGGTTCACTTCGCGCAACATCTCCGACAGCGAAGAACTCGTCGACAGCGACAGCCAAGAAGAAGAAGAAGAAGTCGACAGCTCGGCAGAGGAGGAGGAGGAGCTCGTCCACCTGTCGGAAAGCATCGACAGCGAGCCCGAGGCCGACGAGAAGGGGACGACGAAGGCGCTGAACGTGCCCTCGTCCGCCAGTCTCGCCAAGTTCCCCTCCAACGCGTCCCTGGTCGACATCGACGACCTCGACGACTTTCCGTCGCCGCCGCCACCGCCTCCCGGCCTGTTCACTGCCGGCCGCAATTTCGGCAATGGCACTGACAACAGCAACACCGACGAGGAGAGTGGCGACAGCCAATCGTCGCCCACGACAACCCAACACGAATTCGAAGAAGAAGAAGAAGAAGGCGGCGACGCGGACGCTTCGGAAAACAATACGACCACGACCACTAGCGGAACGACTACGACTACGACGCCAGAAGGTACCAGCAGCACTCCCACCACCACCGCCACCACCACAACCTCCCCCACCACGACGAGCACAACGACAATCGTTAGCACAATAACAACAACAACAACAACAACAACAACAACAACAACAACAACAACAACAACAACAACAACACCAGAAACGACAACCGAGCAGATTGCCCCGACCGAGGCGGAGGCGGTGGAGACCCTGCACGTGTTCCCGGCGAGCAAAAAGGAGCTTTCAGAGAGGAACAAGGAGCAGCAGCGGCGAGTGGAGACGGAGAAGCTGCGAGATCAGCTAGAGCCGAACGTTCTTGAAAAGGACCCGAAAGCCGAAGAGACGCTAAGAGGCGCCAAGTCGGAGGTCAACTTCAAGTTGCTGCCTCGGCAGCAGACCAGCGGACCCGGCGAGGAGGACGACGAAAACGACGAAAATAGACCCTGTGAGCCGTGCACGCACGTACCGGCACGCACGCACCGGCACGCAAGCGCGCACCGGCACGCACGCACGCAGGGCGCACGCACGCACGCACGCACGCAAAGACACGCATGCACGCACCGGCACGGACGCACGCACCGGCACGGACGCATGCACGCACGCACGCACGCACGCACGCACGCACGCACGCACGCACGCACGCACGCACGCACGCACGCACCGGCACACACGCACGTCTCAGGCGGCGCGGTCAAAGGCAATCCCATGTGCTGTCGCAAGGAGCTGCGCAGGCGCTGTCCCGACGGCACCAAGCCTCAGACCGTCATGCGATGGGCCAGAAATGTGCGTTGAATGTATTGCTGCAGTACAGAACCGGGTGGTATCACTGTTGTAGTCGACCGTGCTGTACAACATAAGCGGCCAATCGCTACAGTGTCATTCTAATTCACTCCCGCCCTCTGCTGCTAAAGACGGAACTGCCCTATGCCGGTTACCGTAACGACCGAATACTGCAGGCCGGCGACACGGAGTGCTTCTCGTACATCTATGGCTACTGCGGCTCGCGCGTCGAGCAGGAGGACGGCACGATCCGCTTCGAGGAGCGCTGCTACGACCTCTGCTACACGGCGCTCGAACGTCGCCATCTGCCACTTTTTCTAGAGGCCAAGTTCGAGAACGGATTCCGCTCCAACAGGAGAAGCTAGTATTCGGACTGGGTACGGTAGAACTCTCTAAGCCACCTTTTCAAGTTCGATGTGCAGCGTCCACAAAGAAACCTACTGCCCGCTTCCATACCTGTAACTGGCGGGGGGGGGGGGGCTTGGGGGGCCCCCACCATTTTCCAACACCACCCCAACTCCCCCCCCCAGAATTTTCACAAAGGATTTTCGTCATGTGTAAAACGATAAAGGTGAGTAACTGTTGGTTTCTCAGTGCTTTTCAGTGTTATATGACCATAAAACAGCTAAATAACACTGGTTACACCCTTTTTATACCCATTTTAGACCAAAAAGTACCATTATAACTCAAACAATGGCCAGCTACCCCCCCCCCACTTTTTGCTCCGGAGACCCCCTCCCCCAAAATCGGCCAGCTACCCCCCCCCCCCACTCTGCCAGACCCAGTTACAGGTATCCCGCTTCTACCGCTAGAGAAAACGACGTTACTTACCGTACGGTGTACCTACGGCAATGAATACCGTACCACTGTACTTTTTTTCAAAACAGCCGCATAAACCATTATGAACGAGCTGCTGTTCATATTTGTGGGGTGTTCGCGTCGTGTCTCGCTCGAGGTGTTCACTATTTCCGATAACATATTTATCGCAATTTAAGTGATCATATGTTCCGTGTGTGGTGTGCATTTTCTCGATAGCTATGCTGTTGGCTGTGTGACGCGATCGACTTCTCCGCATTCGCTCTCTGGCGGGCGCACCGACACACGGACAGACGGCTGGACGGACGCACGCACGCACTCCTCAAGAAGGGCCAACGATCATTGCAACGTTCCGTGGTGAGGGGGCGGGGGGGGGGGGGGTAGCGAGCGTGTCTTCGTCTTACAATGAGCGCGCGCGCACGGTTAACGAAGAGAACGAACAATGTTGGGGTTGGCGGAGATTGGTTGATCATCAGCGAAAGTACATATACGCGTCGTCGTCGTCGTGACATCAGTAAGTGTATGGACAAAGGCTACGACAACAACTCTGTAAGGCGGCGGGCCAGAGCTAGACGAGTCGGCCCGCACCGGGGTGGTGCAGTTGCTGCTGACTGCCATGGTGCCACTGCTGCTGCTGCCCGTACCAAACGTTCTGGTCCGCTGCTGCGCCCATGGGCTGCTGCTGCTGCAGCTGCTGAGGTTGCAGCTGGTACGGCGCCTGGTGTTGCTGGTGCACCTTTGCATAGTCCATGAGTCCATAGTCCATGGCGCCCACTGGGGCTGCGCCGCTGTACATGCAGGACGAGTTGGTCGTGGTGGGCTGAGATTGGTGCTGGTAGTAGGCGTGACCGGTGGCGTACGGGTCGCACGCCTGCTGGTAGTAGGCCGCGGCCGCCTGCTGCTGCTGGTACTGCTGGTGCTGCAGCTGGACGTCCATGAGCGGCTGCTGCTGCTGCTGCTGCTGCGGGCGCTGGTGGGGGTAAACGGAGCCGGCGCCAGCGCCGGTGACGACGGGCGCGGGCGGGTAAACGCCGGCGGCGGCGGGACTGCTGCCGCTGCTGCAGCCGCTGTCCGGCGACAGCATGACGGTGGAGGAGCTGCTGGCGGGGTGGGCCAGCGCCGCGGGCGGACTGGGCCCCACCTGCTGCTGCAGAGGACTGTAAATGGAGGCGGGCGAGTCATGGGACATCTCCGTCCCGGAGCTGTCGGGCGGCGTCACGATGCGATGGTGCTGCTGCTGCTGCTGCGCCGGCCGCTGCTGGTTGGCCGGCAGGCCAGCCGCGACGGCGGCGCCCAGGGGCCCCATCTGCATGTCGGCGGCCGTGGGCGCGGCCTTCTTCTTCTTGGAGGCGCGCGGCGCCTTCCGGCCGGCGGGGGGCTTGCGTTGGTTGCCGCCGGCGACAGCGGGGACGCCTCCGCGCCCGAGAGAGCCGCCGCCGTAGTTGGCGAGGTTGCCGCCGGCGGCGGGCACGGCTGCCGGGACGGGCTGGGGCGCTGGCCCCGGCCGCGGCTTGTCGAGCACGGCCAGCAGCTCGTCGTGGCCCCGCTCCTCTGCCACGGCGCGCGGCGTGCGCGCCATCTGGTCGGTGATGTCCCGGGAGGCGCCGAAGTGGCACAGACGCTCCGCCGCCTCCAGCGCGTTCTCGCGCGCCGCCAGGAAGAGCGGCGTCTCGTCCTCGTTGTTCTGCGCGTCCTTGTTGGCCGAGTGGCGCAGCAGCAGCTCCACCAGGCCGGGGTTGTTCAGTTGCGCCGCCCAGTGCAGGGCCGTCTTGCCGCGCTCGTCGGCCGCGCCCACGGACGCCTGTCGGTCGAGCAGCAGGCCGGCCACGCGCAGCTTGTCGTCCCGCAGGCCGCAGCTGGCCCAGTAGACGAGCGGCGTCTCGCCGTTCTCGTCCCGGGCGTCCACGTCGACGCCGGGGAAGTCGAGCAGCTCCGCCACCACCTCCGCCGCGTTCGCGGCCACCGCGTGGTGGAGCGGCGCGCGCAGCCGCGCGTCCTGCACGTTCACGTCCATCTTCACCTCGCCCGCCCGGCCCAGCTTCAGCATCTGCCGAATCGCCAGCAGCCGGTCGAACGCCGCCGCCTTGTGCAGCGCCGTCTCCTCTGCAAGGAAGCAATCCTTCAGGCAACAGCAGCATCATACCTGTGACTGGGCGTGAGGGGGGGGGGGTAGAGTCGGAAGTCAAGCCCCACCCACCCCACTTCCCCAACGATGTGGTCTAATTGTTCGATTGGTCCTTAGGGAGCCGGTCTATTAGAGCGAAGAGTTGTGGAGGCCACAGGTCTATAGGAGGCTGACCCCGTCTATTGGATGGGGTACGGTAACGCTATTTTTGATCAAAAGTGCACCTTTTGGGTCCAAATGCCTCCATTCTGCACGTCCCCCCCACTCTTTAGGGTCATGTGGTGGTGTCCCCCCCCATCCCTTCCCCCACTCTGCCTGAGACCCCGTTGTTGCCGGTGCAGGCAACGTTGAGCAAATTAACAAAAAAAACGGCTAATTTTAATTCTTAATTAATTATAATTATAAAAAAAAATAATTAATCTTAAAAAGACATACTCTCGCGATGGGTGGACAGGTCGAGTCTTGCGCCGTTCATGAGCAGGCCGGCCACCGTCTCCGCCTGTCGCTCCTCGACGCTGCGTCCCGAAACCGTCGCCACCTAATTTAAATTTTCATTTTTTTTTCATTTTTTTTCCGGACCAGCCATGGCAAAACTGACGATGAGCGGCGTCTGTCCGTCGGGGCCCAGGGAGTTGGGGTCGAGGACGCGGCCGACGTTGCCTCGGGCCGCTTCAAAGTGGTTCTCGTTGAAGTCGAGCTGCGGCTGCGGCTGCTGGCCGGCCCTGGGCAGGGTCGAGGACGACGACGCGACCGGTTGGCGGCTGGTGCCGCTGCTGCCGGCGTTCGTCGACATCGTCGCCATGGAGCAGGCGTCGAAGGGGCCGACGACGGCGGTGGTGGGCGTGACCAGGCCCGCGTCGCCGTTCAGGTAGCCGTCGAAGATGTGCCGGTCGACGGCGTCGAACTGCTCGCTCTCGAGACGGGCCCTGCAGCGGCGATGCGGTGCAACTATGGTCTGAGCCGCCTGGGCAGCAGGGAGCCGTCTGTCCTGGGCGTCCCTTGAGCTGCCGGCCAGCGGAACCAACCCGGCGGCAATGACAATTCCGGCCCGTTAGGGGAGCCAGCCCCCCAGGATTGGGCTGACTGGGTCTCATCTCTCGCTAGCATCGGTCAATTATGCGTGACCAGAGCGAGGAGGCCCCCGCGATCAGAGAAGCGGCCCACACGCAAGCAAACAAATAAAGGCAGTCACAACGGAGACTGGACTTCCTCCCACCTCTTCTGGAGCGTGCTGGCCCCTCCGAAGGGAAAGTCCAAGCCGGACGGCGCCCAATAGTACGGTCGCTTTTGGGTGGGCTCCACGCTGGCGCACGAGGGCGTCCGGCTCACTGAAACGCGGCTGCTGTGGTCACTCCTCTGCGTTGGCCCTGGGCGTCGTTGAGCAACTCACGGTCGAACTGGGGCTTGGGGGGATCCGGGAACCAGACGGGCGCGTGGATGCGCTTGCCCTTGGTCAGGACCAGCACGACGACGATGCAGAGGACGGCCAGGGCGCAGACGGACAGCAGCACCACCGTCCAGGCGCTCGAGCCCGCCTCCGGGCCGTCGGGCCGCTTCTTGGGCGGCTGCATCACCGACGTGCTGTAGACGGGCCAGTTGAGCACTTGCGAGAGGTGCTGAAAATTTTTTTTTTCAAAATTCCAAAAATCGTTTTTTTCTTTTTTGAAGTCGAGCGCGTTCGCGCGCACCCTCTTGGCGTTGGTGGCGCCCAGGAAGGCGACGACGTTGAGGACGTCCGAAAAGCAGTCGTTGCGACCGGCCAGCTTGCAGCGGGTCACGTCCACCGTCAGCACGACCAACGTGCCCGTCAGCAACGCGGCGTCCTCCTCGTCATCCGCCTGTCGGACGACGCGGACGGGCTGGTGGGTGGTCCTGCCCTCGGGCTGGGCGGTGTCGACCAGCGGGCCCAGACCGCCCTCGCTGCTCCACGCGTAGACCATCGGCTGGCCCGACTCCGTCCTCTTGAGCGCGATCGTCGAGTGCGTCAGCTGCAACCAGGCTGGCGTCGGCAAAAAATTAGACTGAAGGCGGGGACATGGTCGGAGCCGTCTGGACAGCAGGCTGGTCTCATCTGGGAGCTGTAGGTCCTGGTCGTCCCTTGACCTGCCGGCCAGCGACAACTCCGGACCGTTAGGGGAGCCAGCCCCCCCCCCCACACACACACACACACACTCACATCTCGCACTAGCAGCAGTCGATTGTGACCAGAGAGGGGCCCCGCGATCATAGAGCCGGCACACACACACAAACAAACAAAAATTCGAGTGGCGCGCCACGCACGTTGCTGACGGTGAGCAGGAAGAAGCCGGTCTTCTCCAGGAAGCGCTGCGGTTGGATCAGCAGCACCACGACCACGCTGCCGGCCAGCACCGACTCCGGCTCGTCGGGCGTCGCGGGCTTGCGCGGGCAGTCGCCGCCGTCCCAGGCGCACGCCTCGTTGTCGCAGCCCGCGTCGCAGCGTCCGTTGCCGAAGTTCTGGGCGCAGTAGTCGGGGAAGGGGCAGGAGGCGCCCGTGCCGACCGGGCTACTGGGCCGCCGCCTTCGTCGGCAGTCGAAGCCGTCGAAGAGGCAGCTCTCGACGTTGCAGACGCCGTGGCAGACGCCGTCGCCGTGGACGTGCGCGCAGTAGCTGGGCTGGGGACACTGCCCGAACGGGCCCACCACGCGGCCGCTGCACTCGCCGCCGTCGAAGTCGCACGCGTAGTAGTTGCAGTCCAAGTCGCACACGCTGTTGTTCGCCTTCTTCCAGCACCTGCGGCAAGAGCAACAACGACCGTCGTGTTTTCCAGGGGCAGCGTATATGGCCTAGTGGTAGAGAATCGGCCTTCTGCGCGCAAGGTCGCGGGTTCGATTCTTGAGGGAGCCACTAGATCGAGGACTTCCCTCTAGATGGAATTTCTCGTGCTGTCGCTGCCCTAGATTACAGATGGCGTTCTTCCGAATGTCTTTAGCTCATTAGCTCTAGACGAGAAGGCGTCATGGAGAAGGGTAAGCTGTGTGGGCCATTGACGGCCTCCTAGCGTTGGCCCTAATCCAACAACAATCGTTGGGCAAGCTCGACAAGACGACGCACTCTTTCTTGAGACAGTCGTCCTTCTCGCGGGCGTCCACCGACTCGAAGTATCGATTGATGCGCTTCTCGCAGAGCTCTCCGAAGTAGGCCTCGGGACAGTGGCAGCGGCCGCCGGCGCAGCGGCCGCCGTTGCGACAGCGCAGCGCGCAGGACCGGTTCTCGTTCTGGCAGAAGCGGCCCGAGAAGCCGGCGCGGCACTGGCACACGAAGTCGCGCACCGAGGAAGACGGCTTCAGCACCTCCGAGCAGGTGGCGCCGTTCGAGCAGGGGTCTGAGAGAGGGTCACGTCGACGACGCGTCAAGCTGCCCGGCGCACGCGGCGCCGATCCTACCGGGACTGCAGGAGAAGGTCGCCGGCTCCCCGGCGCCCAGCAGAAGACGGACGGGCTGGTCGCATCGCCTGCCGGTGAAACCTAAAAAAGGCGTCACCGTCATTATTGTTTGGCGACAGAATGAGGGGCCGTTTCTCACAATAGCCGCAAATTGGTGGGGGCGTTGTATGGCTGTTACTGAAAAATGCTCGCACACACACACTGGCATTTTCCGACGTTTATCATTTCAGATTGGCTGAAAACAACGCTGGCGTGGGGGTGGTTGGGGGGATTGAAGTTCCGGGTTTCAGGAGGTGCCTCTCACCGGGATCGCAGTCACACTTGTCGACGAGACCGTGACTGGTGCACATGCCGTGCACGCAGCCGTCGTGCCGACACGACTCCACCTCCAGCTCGCAGTGGGCGCCCGTGTAGCCTGAAAAAAAATAAAAACAACTTTACTCGATTATTTCGCGCCATCGTTGCAATCTCGCGCACCCGGCATGCAGACGCATTCGTATCTGCCGACGTAGTTGAGACAGGTGGCGCGGTTGCGACAGGGTTGCAGCTGACGACAGAGGTCCAGCACCTCTTCGCAGACCTTGCCGAAGCGGCCCTCGGGGCACTCGCATCTAAATGGGCAACCCGCAGTTTTTTACGTCTGTAGCAACAAGTCTGCTGAAGAAGGAAATGAAGAAAAAAAAAAGACAAAAACAAACTACCTGAAGTCGCCCGGCAGATCGACGCACGTGCCGCCGTACTCGCAGGGCATGGCGTCGCAGTCGTTGACATCCACCGAGCAATCGTGACCCTGCAAGTGGCGACGTTTCTGCTTCACTGCACGCACGCACGCACGCACGCACGCACGCGGGCACGCACGCGGGCACGCACGGACCGGCACGCACGCGGACACGCACGCACGCACGCACGCGGACCGTGAATCCTCTGGGACAGGCGCAGGAGTAGGAGCCGTTGACGCGGTTCGAGGAGCAGAGCGCGTGTCCGTGACAGGGCCGACTGGCGCAGGGGTCGGCCCACTGGCAGAGGAGGCCGATGTAGCCGGGGGCGCAGTCGCACCGGTAGGCGCCCGTGAGGTCGCGGCAGGAGCCGCCGTTCATGCAGACGACGCCCAGGCAGTCGTCCTTGTTCCGCTCGCAGCGGCTGCCCTCCCAGGCGTTGGTGCAGATGCAGTTGTGGCCGCCCGGCTTGTTCTCGCACGTGCCGAAGTTCAGGCAGGGCGTCGACTGCGCGGCGCATTCGTCCACGTCCACCTCGCAGCGGGCGCCTGCGAGAAAAGAGCGCGTGCGTGCGTGCGTGCGTGCGTGCGTGCGTGCGTGCGTGCGTGCGTTGTTGTTGGATTAGGGGCAACGCTAGGAGGCCGTCGTCAATGCACACCATCTCCATGACGCCTTCCCCCGTCTAGACTCCGCAGAATTTGCCAGACTTTCGGAAGAACGCCATCTGTAATCTAGGGCAGCGACGGCACGAGAAAATCCATGGAGAGGGAAGTGCTCGAGCTAGTGGATCCATCAAGAAATCGAGCCCAGACACCGTGGTGCGCGCAAGAGGCCGATTCTCTACCACTAGGCCCATACGCTGCCCTGCGTGCGTGCGTGCGTGCGCGTCCGTGCACTGTCTATGCAAACGTCGGCGACAGCGAGAGTGGCCCCCACCGGTCCAGTTGTCGGGACAGCTGCAGGTGTAGCCGCGCACGCCGTCGACGCAGCGGCCGCCGTGGAGGCAGGGCGGCGGCTGGGCGCCGGCGCCGAGCGCCAGGGCGCAGTCATCGATGTCCACCTCGCACTTGCGGCCCGTGAAGCCCGCGGGGCAGTCGCAGTGGAACTTGAAGTCGCCCAGGGGCACGCAGACGCCGCCGTTCTCGCAGGGCGAAGGCCGGCAGGGCACGAAGGCCGCCTCGCAGTCGCGGCCGCTGTAGCCAGCCGGGCAGTGGCATCTGCAGATACTGCGTTGTTGTTGTTGTTGGAATTGGGACGACGCTAGGAGGCCGTCAATGGCCCGTCTAGCACAGCCATCTCCATGACGCCTTCCCGTCTACAGCCGTATAATTAGCGGAAGACTTTCGGAAGAACGCCATCTGTAATCTAGGGCAGCGATGGAACGAGAAAATCCATGGAAAGGGAAGTCCTCGATCTAGTGGCGCCATCAAGAATCGAACCCAGGACCTTGCGCGCAAGAGGCCGGTTTTTTGCCACTAGGCCATGCCGCTGCCCTGTTGCTGTTGTTGGATTTGGGACAACGCTACGGAGGCCGTCAATGGCCCATCTAGCACAGCCATCTCCATGACGCCTTCCCCCGTCTAGAGCCGCAGAATTGGCCAAAGACATTGGCAAGAACGCCATCTGTAGGCTTGCGCAGCGACGGCACGAGAAAATCAATGGAAAGGTAAGTCCTCGATCTAGTGGCTCCATCAGGAATCGAACCCAGACACCGTGCCGGCGCAAGAGGCCGATTCCCTACCACTAGGCCATACGCTGCCCGAAAGTAGTGCGTGCGATCGTAGGGTGCGCGGACCTGTACGAGCCGTGCAGATTGACGCAGGCGCCGCGGACGCAGGGCGCTGTGAGGGCGCACTCGTCCACGTCCTCCGTGCAGGTCGGTCCCCGAAAGCCGGGGCCGCACTCGCAGCTGAAGGCCCTCGCGCCGTTGCGACACACGCCGCCGTTGTGGCAAGGCGCCCTCGCGCAGTGGTTCGCGTACTCGCAGCGGACGCCTGCGATAGGGAAGAAGATGTTGTTGCTTGTTGGATTAGGGGCGACGCTAGGAGGCCGTCAATGGTCCAAATAGCATAGCCATCTCTAGCCGCATAGCCGTCCAAATAGCCGTCCAAATATGTAGTGTTGGCAACGACACTACAATCTCCATGACGCCTTCCCCCGTCTAGAGCCGCATAATTGGCCAAAGACATTCGGAGGAACGCCATCTGTAATCTACGCCAGCAACGGCACGAGAAAATCAATGGAAAGGTAAGTCCTCGATCTAGTGGCTCCATTAAGAATCGAACCCAGAACCGTGCACGCGCAAGAGGCCCATTCTCTACCACTAGGTCATACGCTGCCCATAGGGAAGACGGCTGGAACGCTGCTACGGTATGCGATGCTGCCGCCGCTGCCAGCCTGTCTGTTTGTCTTTCACACCGTTGCCCAGTACCGGCGGCGCCATTCAAAGAAAGAGCGAAAGACCAGAGACAGTGCCACTCAACGACTGGGCGCATACCAGCCAGCATCTACCATAATCATACAGTAACCATACGACGTTTTCTGGACGGGAATAGCGTAGTCCCCGCCTATTGGTAAAGACTCGACCAAACTCCGTAAAACTCCGAAAACCGCTGCTTCTAGTGTAAAAAAAAACCATCTTACACATTTTTTGCGAGCACACTCTAGCGTCGCGCTTATAACTAGCAGAATACAAATTAGAACCAGAACAACCACGAGCGTCACCTTCAAAGCTGATGGGGCAGATGCAGCGGAAGTCGTGCAGCGTCGTGAGCTGGCAGGTGCCGTGGTTGAGACAGGGACTCGAGTCGCAGGCGTTCGGCACCGACACCTCGCAGAGCGACTCGCGGTAGCCTGCACGATTTATTTATTTAATTTTTTTTTTTCATTTCAAAATTCCCGTGCGTCATTGTCTGCGTCGTGATAGGCTGCACTGTCGGCGAGCCATGCGCCAATTCCGTTTTCTGGCGCCCAGCGGCTCATCCCCCACCGCCCTCCAGAGACTCAACGGTGCGTGCGTGCCTGCGCGTGCGCGCGCGCGCTGTGTGACTAAGGCGCAATCGTCGTCGGCGTCCGCGTGCCCACCAGCGACGAGTCGACAATCGCCGTGGCGTCGTCTTCGGCGGTGCGCGCATAATCGCCGCCGCGCGCGCCCCCCAAAACGCAGCCAGCGCAGCCGACAACAGGTACAGCCTGCGCCGACGGACTGTGGCTGTCTGGTCGGAGGACGGAAAGGTCCATCTCCACCCACCCACCCACCCTCTGTCCCGCTCTCTCTGGCGTCGTCAAACAACGGAACAAGTGAAAGGGCGCACAGGAGACGCCAAATTAAGGGGCAGCGAGGCGGAGGACGAGGTCGGCGCGCGCTCGGCTCGCCAAGAAAATGCGCGCCGCACAAAAGAAGCGCTCAGGGCGCTGAGGGAGTCTTGGGCAAGCGTCCGCCCCGCGCAGCGGTGGCCGAACCCACTTGGGAACCGCCCAGTATTGACCGCGCGCCGCGTGACATCCAGACAGCCGCCCCAGGGTCGGCTGTAGGGTGTCCCCAGGGAGCTTGAGAACGAGAACGGCCGCTGCCGACAAAAATGGGGCCGCCGATTCCTGCGGCAGACAATCATTTTCCCAACCCCACTGCGCGTCGTCGTCTTTGACCACCGCCGACACAGGCAGATGCGTCAGCCAGTGGCGTGCGCGCGCACGCAGCGCTCGTAATTCAATCCGCCCGAAAACAACTTGGCAAAAACCAGGCAACCGCGCTCCGAATTCCAGCGGCGGTGGAGAGAAACGGACCAGCCATTGCCCTTCACTTGGCTTACTTGCTCCCTTGCCAGCGCCGCTTACGCCACAGTCTTACGCTCGACAGCGCCCTGCTGCAGCCGATGCGCGTCGGAGGCGGCGTCTGCGCCGATAAATCAGCGGCGGCGGCGGCGGGCGGCGCGCCGACACCTGCTAAACCGTTCGGCCGGCCCCCGATCACGAGCGGCGGCCGCCGTCGACTTGTATGTACATACAATCTCTGTCGATCGGGCGCGTGGTGCGCGCGCACGCATCGCAGACGGCGGCCCGCCGGCTGGGCGGAGCTGTGGCAATCGCTCGCCGCGCGCACCGCTTCCCGTCCAGTCGTCGACGACAACCTACCCCGTACATTGTATGTACATGTACCTATCTGATGCGATGGGGGGCGTCGTTCGTCTTTCGAAAGAACGCCGCCCGTCGACCCGGCTGTCCACAGTTTTTTCCCGTCCCCTCAGAGACGAGCGAGCCAGCCCCCCCCCCCCGGGGCCAGAAAGAACGACGACGACATCGACCGTCGGCTCTTTGTGCGCGCGGGTTTTACGGCCCGCGCGTGAGCGCGTCCGCTAGTCGGAACGGTATCGCCTTACATTCCGTAACGACGACAACGTTCAAACTTTTCTTGCCCTCCCGCCGCCCCAGGAGCGCACAAAGAAGTAGAGGGAGCAGCAACATCGGTTACGGTAGCGGCTAGTTTTTCTAACGGTACGTACAAATACGCACGAGAACGGTTGCTGGCTGGCAAGCCACGCCACACAGACGAGGGTGATTTATCAATGTAACACGCACGCAGCGGCTTGTGCCGACAGCCAGCGGCGCACATTAGTCACGCACGCAAAATTATATGCAAATTTCGAGTGGCTCGCTGTCGTAGTGGACTCTCCACCACGTCGTCGTCTCTCGTCCGCGTAAATCAGCTGTGTGCTGTGCTTCGGGCTTTGCAGAGAGTGTGTGCGCTCTGCCCACCCGGTTGTTCATTTGCATTTTGGGCCGTTGATTTAGTGCCGACAGTTGACGATGGGGAGCGGCGGAGGGGTGAAGAAGACGGCACCACCACCCTCACCCACGCCCACGGTCAGCAGCAGAGGGCGTGCGCGTGTGAAGCTGCTCGCCTAGCCGCAGCAGTTGTCGAATCGACAAAGACGACGCGATGCGAGGAGGGAGGGAGCCCGAAAAAAGCGGCGGCCGCCTCGTCCCCACCCAAACCGAGGTCGCGCAGCCACGCTACGACTTCGTGAGAACGACGGCACTTGACTGGGCGGGCGTGCACGCGCGCCGGCGCACGAGCGCGCGCGTTCTCACGCGAGCGAGCGAGCGAGAGGCAAATCCGATCGGTCAAAGACGGCGACGACTGCGCGAACGCTGTTTGTCTTGTGCTCGAGAGTCGAGAGAGAGAGAGGGAGGGAGAACGCATGAGGCGGAAAATTGTCCGACCGGGCCGATGACGGCCATAAGCCGACCGTCGAGTTTGAGAGTGCGTGCGCGCGTTCGTCTGTCCGTCCGTTCGTGCGTCGTCACTGACCGACGGGGCACTGGCATTGGAATCGGGGCACACCGTCAGCCGTCAGGAAGGGCTGGCAAGTGCCGCCGTTCTGGCAGGGACTCGCGTTGCAGGGATTCTGGAACTGGCAGTACTGGCCGAAGCGCGTCCTCGGACACCTGCAACAAAAAAAAACGAATTAGCAAAAAGAACACAAGCAAAATGCGTGCGGCGTGCGTGCCTGCTTCCCAGCGCTGCTGACCAATTGGCTTTTGTGCGACTGCGAGCGCGCGACATGAGAATAACGCGATTAGGTCACAGGTCGGCCCTTGTAAATTGTCGTCGTCGTCGTTGCGGTCCGACGCCGCCGTCCTTTGTGGAGGCGCAGCGCTCTATTTGCGCGGCCCTTTGAAGTGCCGCCGCCGCCCCCCTGGCCACGTGGCCTTGTCAGACAGCGACGAGGGCTGTAATAAGTCGGCAAGGGCGCGTTTGCTTTGCAAAGGAGGCGCCAAGAGAAAGATGTCGGCTTCAGAGAAGGGGTGCCGACGACGAAGGCACACGCACGCCCCAAGTTTACAGGCGACGCGTGGGCCACCTGCCCTCGGCTGCGCGTCTGTCAAAACTCGAGCAAATAAGCTCTGACTCAGCGCTAGCTTGCCGGCACCAGCCCGACTACAGTAACACCCGTCCACCCACCCACTCGAATTTCGCTTTCGCATCTTCTCGCGCCCCGCCCAGCTTTTCCCAATCCATCAAGACAAAAAACGCAAGTGCGCAATCCGACACGGCCCAGCGCGAGCGCGCTCCCATCATAATTACGCGCGTCACGATTGGTATTCTAGTGGTGACGACGAGGGCGCACCTGTGTTACGAGTGATTTCCGCTCATCCCCCACCCCCCCCCTTCTGAGACAAAACACCGGGCGGATTGCATGGGAAGAGAGACGGGCGCGCAGGACAGCGATTGCGCAGTTGCTGCTCGTTCAATTGCATGGGAAGGGCCGAGGGAAGGCGCTGAGCTCCGCGGCGCGCGCTCGACGTTGTGGGGTCGGCGCTTTCTCACGCCTCGTGTGGCCACATGGCGCGGGGCCGCCGTCGGCGCGCCACTTCCCCCACGCCGAAGCGCCAGCGCGACAAGTGACAGATGGCGCGCGCGCGCGCAAGCGCGCCGGCGGCGCGCCTTTGTCCCCCTTCACCCGCTTGCTGTCAAGAGAGGAAGCGAGTCTCTACTGCTGACGACGACAACTGCGACGCGTGCGTGCGCGCCTGCCAGCCAGCCGATAAAGCGCCAGGCCAGCACAATTCGCACAACGCGCGAGAAAAGCGCTTTACAAGGCGATAAAGTTGTCGCCGCGCGGCGGCCGCCGCCGCGTCTCACGCTATTCACGGCGAGCTGATTCAGGAGGGTTGGCAGCGCCGGGTGGCGCCGCGGGCGATTGCGCGCCAACCAGCGGTACACAATGAGGCGAGAGGCAATCTCTTCATTGGCAGCAGCAGACCATCTGGACCTGTGGGAGTCTGCGAGAGAGGGAGAGCGGCGCGCCGCGTCTTCTTCTTTGCCCCGCCGTCCGTGCCCTTGACGGTCGTAGAGAAACCGCAGCGCGCATTCCTAATGTCGGCGCCAATGTCATGAGAAAAGCGGCGGCGCACCTGCGGACTGGAGGCACAGACGAACGCACGCACGCACGCACAGGCTGCTGCAGCGGTGAAGAAATTGGCGCGCCGCGACAGGAAAAGTCATAACACGAACGGACGGACGGGCGGGCAGAGAAGAACTCACTTGCACGTCATACGTCGGCCAGCCTCTACGACGCACACGCCGCCGTCCTGACAGGGATTCGGTCGGCAGACGTTCCGCGACAGACGAGACGACGTCCGCGTCAGGCCTGCAGCGGAGTGGCGCGTCGGCGTCAGCCACTGACGACTGCTCTCGGCAGACAACCGTTCACCGTTTCTGGCGTCGACGCGTTCGTTGAAGAGACAGCAGAGAAAGAGTAGAAGGCAGCAGCCGATCGCCGAGAATCCCCGGCTCGCCGCCATTTTTTTTTTCGTAGAACTTTTGGTCGCGAAAGGGAGTCACCACAAATGCACAAGCACAATCATTCCAACCGTCTGAAATGCGAGTATTTCTCTCAGAGATGGAGAACTTTTTTGGAGCCTAGGGGCGCCAAGCCAGCGTCCCGCTGCGCGTCAAGGCCTACGCACGCACGCACGCAAGCACAGACGCACTGGACAGACGGCGAGAGGAGTCGACAAGGGACGAGTAGTCCGTTGCAAGGGAAGTGAACGGACGCGCGCACGCATGAGCAGCATTGCAGCCGTGGTGAATAGTCGGTGGGGGCCGACGCAGAGCGCGCAGCAAGAATAGAAGAGGGGAGGGGGATGGAGGGGAGAGAGTGTGGGGGAGGGGCGCCGACGACGGCCGTGGACAGGAAAAGGCAGCGCGCAGTTGGTGGCGGGCGCGCACGCTGTCTTGAGGGGGCGGCGCCTGGCCAAGACGGCGCACCAATGGACGCGCGCGCTAAAGACAGCGCCGCCTGCTGGATTTGAGGGGAAACTGATACACGCACTTTGTGAAGTGCAAATTTTCAGCTTTCGTTAAGCTTAGGATCACTAGTGTAACTAGAGTCGCTAACAGCTTTTTCACGTAATGTACCGTTCTTTTACGCAAGCGGTTTGCGAAAAAGGTAATGGCCAGCAATTTTTACCCACCACCAGTAGCTTAGCCGACGACAGTAGCTTTCAGTGCGGTACTCTGTGTGTGTCTGGAGATGTGTACTGTGTACCGCAAGCGATCATTCAATCCGAGTGTTCAAACCACGTTTGGACCTCGAAAACGAAAACTTTAGGCGTGCAGCGCATTCAAATAGTCATTTACTTGCAATCAAACATGGCGGTTATGTACATGCATTTGAGCAGCAGAAAACAAACGTGCGTGCGTGCGTGCGTGCGTGCGTGCGTGCGTGCGTGCGTGCGTGCGCGCGTGCGTGCGTGCGTGCGTGCGTGCGTGCGTGCGTGCGTGCGTGCGTGCGTGCGTGCGTGCGTGCGTGCGTGCGTGCGTGCGTGCGTGCGTGCGTGCGTGCGTGCGTGCGTGCGTGCGTGCGTGCGTGCGTGCGTGCGTGCGTGCGTGCGTGGATAGTGGTTGAGGTGATCTTCGCATGAGGTGTTTGTTCGTTCATCCTTCTCTTCCTACTGCAATTTGTTTTGAAAGAAACGTTTGCATGGCCAACTCAACTTGTTGATGCCTGATGATGGATCGTTGCGTCTGGATCAAACCGGTTCGCGCGAGGCGCTCGGCGCCGACAGAAAAACAAGCAGCCACGCGCCAATCAGAGAATTTGGGAAGGGCAGCGTCGGTTGGTCGGTCGGAGCTGTCTGTCACACGAGCAGAAAGAGGTTGCCGTCTGCGCGGACGGGTTTCTCGATTTGCTCGCGCTCGCTGACACCGACTGCTCGGCGCCCCTTCTCCAGTCAACAACAATTGAAGAACGTTTTGTTCCTCTTACCATCTCAGCCGCTATTCTCGCACTGTCGACGACGAGACTTTGATCGGTGGCAGAGTGAGTGCTCTCGTTTGTATTTAGGATGTTATTTAGGATTATTTGGATGCAGATTGCGATTTTAGCGTTTTTGACAAAAAATAATGTGTCTTCCCAGGTTCCCACTCAGCCTCTCGCAAAGTCCGCTCCACACTGGGAACACTGTACTTCCCACCTCCTCTTACTCGGGCGGTGGGGGGGGGGGGGCTATTAGAGTGGGGCACAATACGCGCAGACGCAGATCACTACACTACCAGTGCCGATTGTGATCACCTAGTGATTCACTAGGTGATCACGATCAGCGCTCCTCGAGGTGGTGTTCCAGCCCGCGTTCTTCGTCATGGAGTCGACTGGCGTCCGCGAGACGACGTACAGCTCGATCCTCAAGCGCGACATCGACGTGCGCGAGACCCTCGTCAAGCGCACGCAGAAGGCGAGCTGTTTGAGAGGCTCCGGATAAGAGAGGTGCCCGGATTCACCGTCGTCTGTTTTCAGGCGCTCACCCAGTTGGTCCCGTCGACCATGAAAATCTTTGGACCGCTGGAGCGCAAGTACTCGGTCTGGATCGGCGGATCGATTCTGCACTCGCTCTTTCGCAGACGCGACTCTTCCAACTTCCAGCGGATGTGATCCAGCAGCACCCCAGACCTCACTTTGTTCCTTGTGGCCAGATCAGATCGTAAATCATTGAAAAGTGTCGTCTGACCACCACGCCAACGCACACCCCACAGGCAACAGAGTGCACGACACGCAGCCAGCGTGTCTTGCGTTCAGTACCGCGTTTGTGGTCGTATTGTTCGTTTGTTCGTTCGTTCGACGTTGTGCTGTGTCGCGATCACCTGTTTATACGCTCGTATGGGGTCGTGTATTCGCGAATTTGTCCGCCCGATCGTGCATCGTGTATACAAAGTGTCGGACATTGCTGTGTGTGCGTGCGTGCGTGCGTGCGTGCGTGCGTGCGTGCGTGCGTGCGTGCGTGCGTGCGTGCGCGCGTGTGTGTTGGTAAATACAAAAGCAAACACCACCCACACCCCGAACACTCCAAAGCTTACCCTGTTCTTAAAGCTGACGTCCGCCCCCTTTCTCGGCCATCTCTCCGTCAAATTTTTAATCGCTCTCACTAACTGGAGGCAGGAACAGTGGCCGAAGGAGATCTCTTGCATATCCTTGCATTTCGAGGGTCCTTGCATCAATTAGAAATTGAATAAAATAATTTTTTTGATATATCTTCCAAAAGAAGAATCGTCCGTCGCACTAAGGTGGGAAAATGGCCGACAGCAAGGACGACGCGCCGCTGCCCAAAGGCTGGGAGAAACGCATGAGCCGCTCCACTGGTTTCTGTTTTCATTTTTTGGCGATTCAAAAACTTTGAAAAAGTTTAAAATCCACAGGCGACACCTACTATTTCAATCAGTACACGAGCAAGTCGCAGTGGACGCGCCCAACCAGGGACGCGGAGCCGCCCGCCGGCGGCGAACTGTCGGAGGTTTGCAACTTGATTTCTTTAAAATTAATTTTAGAAATTTTAAAGTATTTTTTTTTAGGTTCGCTGCAGCCATATTCTGGCGAAACACTCCGAGTCGCGGCGGCCGTCCAGTTGGCGCGAGGAAACGATCACTCGAAGCAAAGAGGAAGCGCTCGAAATGATCCAGGGTTTTTTAGTAGAATTGTTTGAATTTGATTAAAAAAATCTATTGTTGTGCATACAGGCTTCCGCGCGCAAATTGTCAACAAAGAGAAGACATTCGACCAGATCGCCGGCGAATTCAGCGACTGCTCTTCCGCCAAGAAAGGCGGCGACTTGGGTAATTTTAGTTTGATTGTGCGTGCATGTATAGTCGAAGTGCTTGTATTTGCATCTACTTGATAGTTATACCCGGTTTATTTATGTGTGTGAAAAAGAATAGGTGCAAGTGTTTGAAGCACATGTGCCCCATAAAAGAAGCTCTGGTTCTCAGGATGACGCACCCCCCCCCCCCCTGGCCAGCGCGTCGCCTCTTGCGGTAGAGAATCGGCCTCTTGCGTGCACGGAACTTCTGGGTTCGGTTCTTGATCAGTCACTAGATCTAGGACTTCCCTCTCCACGGATTTTCTCGTGCCGTCGCCGCCCCCAGATTACAGATGGCGTTCTTCCGAATGTCTGGCAAGTGATGCGGCTCTGGACGGGGGGAAGCGTCATGAAGGGCTTTTGCTTGCTTGGCTGTTCGTCGTGCGTACTTTCTTGAACAATTCCTATGTGTAGGCGCCTTCGGGCGGGGCGCGATGCAGAAAAAATTCGAGGACGCCGCCTTCGCGTTGGCCGTCCACGAGATCAGTCAGCCCGTCTCCACCGACTCTGGAATACACATCATTTTGCGCACCAAGTGACGACACACGCGCACGCGCGCATACATAGCTACCTATGTGTATGTCCGTGAGCTGTGGGAGTGCGGCTTCGGAAGGAAGAATTGCAGTTGCAATGCTGCTGCATTTCTCTGCACGAACTGCAAAGTATTTTGGTGCTTTTTGGGGGGATCTAGAAATTGAACTGATGCAATTTGGCCAGTGGTCAGTCAAGCCTGCATTCCCACAACCGTCTCTATGCACTGCTGCTGCTGCTGACTTGCTTTGTTAGTTCCTTACCCAAGTCATTCTAGTCGCGTTTTGTCTCTGGTTCTTTCTTCTCTGTGGCAAGTTGTGGGGGTGACGCGTTCGTTTTCCGTTTTTCTTTGTGCTCCTGCGATTGACTTGGGGCATTGCAAATGACACAAATGACGCTTTTGGGCAGGCGCATTTGATACTAGCAATGCTGAACGATCTGTACATGGTAGTAATCTGCTAGTGTGTGACCTACCGTAATTCTGCGCCATTTATGAGTTGATACGGCACTGGGCAAAGAAAGCAAAGCTGCACAACGAACTCGTAATTTGTCGAAGAAAAACGCAGGGCACAAGAATAAAGCTGTGGACAATACTTCCTTCCGTTGTTTTTGATTGGAAATGTTGATGTAAAAGTCAATATTTTCACAGCGACGCGTATTTTGTCATCTTGCCGTTCTAATTTACAACTACTGTGCTTTTTGACAATTCTACAATATTTCTAGCGAATTTTTTGTTTCCTTGCAAGAAATCTCGCGAAAATGGACTGCGCTCAGGCGGATGTGGCGCCTAGGGCGATTGGAGGGGAGTCCGTATGCTATCATCAAATCGTCTGGGCCTTAAAGGATGGATTTTGGCGTCCAGGCATCGTTATCGATGGCTACAGCGACACTTGGCTTAATTGGAAGGAGCCCATTGCTCAACTGGACCCAATACACGACCCCAGAGCGAATGTGTTCCTGATTTTCGAGAGGAAAATTGAGGCGGTGCGTTGTCTGAGCACGCAAGAACGGATTTTTGCGAATTAGGAAATTAGATTTTTCTATTTGTTGTATTTTGCTGACCAAATGTTTACTATTTTTTTACTCAATAATGCGTTTACTGTCGTTTTTTGCTGTAAAAAGCGACCCGAATACGCGATTTTTGCAAGCACTTTGCCGAGTTCTCCAAGAATGGACCCAAAACTGACAAGTGTCTGACTACAATCGAGACTTTGATACAGGTGTTTTTCGAGCTCATTTCTACAATTTTTAACTCGTCTTAACTTCTATTTACGACCGTGTAGTTGGCGGCCGTGCAACACTTCCAAGAGGCGCCGAAATTGCAAACGATGCAGCAATGGACCGACTGGGCTGTGGAGCACCTTCCCAGCTCGCCGCCCATATGTCAGCCGTGTTATGAAACAGTCTATTTATTTAATAAAATTAAGTCGCCATTAATGTGCCTGCGCGGGCCGCACAGCCCAAAGGTGTACCGTGACGCCCGAAATGAGGAGCGGTTAATGTAAGCTGCACGACATATACATAGTTAAGAGGCGTTCCACAGAATTTCCAGGCATCCGATGCCCGCCAAAAAATAGATTTCGCTAGAATCGATTTTAGGGGGTCCGGATGAATGTCCCATTGGGGATGGGCACCCTCGTTTCGACCATGGACCCTCACCCCCTTTGGTGGGGGATCCTAAGTGAGACCACTTAAACGAAAAAAATCGACCCCAAATTGGGACTTGATTGTTTTGGGCCACCTCCCTCGAGGGTGGCGTGCCTAGGAGGGTGGCTGGTAGGTGGAACCACTAAGTTAACAACTCTACTAGCACACCCCAAGTTGGCACCTCTCAGCATCCCTCCTAGCTTATGCTACAATGCTCCAAAAATGGGTGCGCTAATTTTGCAAAAATGGCTATAACTGCTGTGCCTCAAAATATTTTTTGTCCAAAATTAAACACCAGTAGTGAGACTCTTGGGGCACCCTACCCTCAAAATGATAGAGTCTAAAGCCCTGGCGCTCATTAGTTATAAGCCGAAACCCTCCAAATGCCCCAAAAATGGGTGCACTAATTTTGCAAAAATCGCTATACCTGCTGTGCCGCAAAATATTTTTTGTCCAAAATTAACCACCAGTAGGGAGACTCTTGGGGCACCCTACCCTCAAAATGATAGAGTCTAAAGCCCTGGCGTTCGGTAGTTATAAGCCGAAAACCTCCAAATGCCCCAAAAATGGCTGCGCTAATTTTGCAGAAATGGCCATAAGTGCTGTGCCGCAAAATATTTTTTGTCCAAAATTAACCACCAGTAGGGAGACTCTTGGGGCACTCTACCCTCTAAAATTATAGAGTCAAAAGCCCTGGCGTTCGGTAGTTATAAGCCGAAAACCTCCAAATGCCCCAAAAATGGCTGCGCTAATTTTGCAAAAATGGCCATAAGTACTGTGCCACCAAATATTTTTGCCCAACGTTTGCCGCCGGTGGGGGGACTATTGGTGCACTCTACCCTCAAATTTATAGAGTCTAAAGCCCTTGCGTTCGGTAGTTATAAGCCGAAACCTTCAAATTTGGCGTTTGTTGTCGCGATTTTTTGCCCTTTCACCTGTCTTCGCGCAAACGTCTTTCGCGGGCTCGAGCCCGAAGTCTCAGGCGAGAGGGGGACCGCATGGGTCCTTGGTTACCTCTGCCTTCTACATGACCGATGTGCGTTGCTACTTAAGTACCGTGACACCATTCATAGCATTGAATTGGTCACAGGGCATCCACAACACTTCAAAACCGCCCACACAAGGTCGTTTGCGAGATTTGCACCAATGACGTTTGAGAGCTGTGCAATCAAGTTCAGCGCATTGTCAGCCATGTATGCGGGCTACTGTTACACAACAAATCGTGAAGGGGAGGGCCAATATGCGCGAAAGACAATGGTAAAAGCGCAAAAAATCGCGCCAACACCCGCGAAATTTGAAGGTTTTGGATTATAACTACCGAACGCCAGGGCTTTAGACTCTATAAATTTGAGGGTAGAGTGCCCCAAGAGTCTCCCTACTGGTGGTCAATTTTGGACAAAAAATATTTTGCGGCACAGCACTTATGGCCATTTCTGCAAAATTAGCGCAGCCATTTTTGGGGCATTTGGAGGGTTTCGGCTTATAACTAATGAGCGCCAGGGCTTTAGACTCTATCATTTTGAGGGTAGGGTGCCCCAAGAGTCTCCCTACTGGTGGTTAATTTTGGACAAAAAATATTTTGCGGCACAGCAGTTATAGCCATTTTTGCAAAATTAGCGCACCCATTTTTGGAGCATTGTAGCATAAGCTAGGAGGGATGCTGAGAGGTGCCAACTTGGGGTGTGCTAGTAGAGTTGTTAACTTAGTGGTTCCACCTACCAGCCACCCTCCTAGGCACGCCACCCTCGAGGGAGGTGGCCCAAAACAATCAAGTCCCAATTTGGGGTCGATTTTTGTCGTTTCAGTGGTCTCACTTAGGAGCCCCCTCCAAAGGGGGGTGAGGGTCCATGGTCGAAACGAGGGTGCCCATCCCCAATGAGACATTCATCCGGACCCCCTAAAATCGATTCTAGCGAAATTTATTTTTTGGCGGGCATCGGATGCCTGGAAATTCTGTGGAACGCCTCTTAAGCTGCACGACCTATATAGTTTGCTTAAAAAAAATGTTGCTTTAATTGTCGGTCACATAGACTGTACAAATCTGTTTGTGTGTGCGCGTGTGCTCAAAAACCGCGCCGCAGGCGAAATTTTTAGCGCAGTAGCGCTCATATTGTGCGCGCACTTTCACAGAACAATGGGGGAGGGAGCACATTCAGGAGGGCCGGAGGGTGTGTGGTAACATGCTGTGCTGATCCGTGGTGGTAAGGGGGGGGGGTGTGTTAGCCTGCTTTTCGCCTAAGCAGTGCAATGTGTACCCTAGATAGTAGATACAATTCCGCCCCAAAAAGCTCGCTCATTGCAGTCGTGAGCGCGCGCTTCTACAGCGTCTTTGAGACGCGCAGCAAATACTGCCGGCGCGTCCGGCGGTCGGGTCAAAGTCTCTCCGGCTATTCCATGGGCCAATTCATCTGGGCTTGCCCTTCCGACTGCGGCACTGGCCACTGGCCGGCTATCTTACTGGACTTTGAGACTGAGCAGCAGCAAGAGAGGCCCATCTACGCGCTGCTGCTCACCGAAAGGAGGCCCGTGCAAAGGGTGAGGCATGGTCTAGTGGTAGAGAGTCGGCCTCGCGCGCGCACGGTCCTGGGTTCGATTCTCGAGGGGTCCGCTAACAACGAGAGTTTTTCTCTGTCAATGGATTTTCTCGTGCTGTCGCTGTTCTAGACTGCAGGTGGCGTTCTTCCGAATGTCTCTGGCTAATTATGCGGCTGTAGACGGGGGAAGGCGTCATGGAGATGGCTATGCTAGATAGGGCCATTGACGGCTGGTTGCCTCTAATCCAACAACAACAACTAATGGCATACCCGTAACCGGGAATTGGACCTGGGGGAGGGAGGGTTCGGGTACTTTCTGGGGGGGGGGGGGTGGGGTGAAAATCTGGAGGATGGGGGTCTGGGAAGGAAAAAATAGCCACTTTTTGGTTGATTTTTGCTCAAAAGCACTGTACAAAACACATTACAATTTACAGTTTCAAATTTCTGGGGGGTTGGGGGGGGGGGGGTGTGGGTAGGGTCAAAAACCAGCAAGTGGGGGAGGGACGCCCCCCCCCCCCTCCAACCCAGGGTTGCACAATTAAAAAAAAAAAGTTTTTTTTTTAAAAAAAAAATTTTTTTTTTTTAAAAAAAAAAAGTTGGATTTTTTTTTTAAATTAAAAAAAAAATTCTCTGTTTTTGGGTAAAATTTAGCTTTTGAGTGGCAAAAAGGCGTTTAAATGGTGTTTAGATGGTACAATTAGTAGTTATTCATGCATAAACTTGCTTATTAGCACCAAAACCAAGCTCTTTTTGGGGTTCCCAACTGGTTCCCAACATAGTGCGATACCGTACACGACCATTTAGAGGCAGCGGCTTTGTCACCATTTGACTAAAACGATGCTAAATACGCTTCTAAAGGCTTTAGGGAAGCACTAGTACTTGTGTTTGACACTCTAATAGGCTAAAAGTATCTTATAGTACAGGTATTTGGCGCCAATGATGGCTCCTAAGTCAATTTAAAAAAAAATTTTATTTTTTTAAAAAAAAATTTTTTTTTTAATTTAAAAAAAAAAACTTGAAATTTTTTTTTTTATGCAACCCTGCTCCAACCCCACCCCCAGTTACAGGTATGACTAAGGGTGCGTGTGCGGGGAAAACGACAGAAACAAATGCGAAAAGAGCACACGGACAATCGACATACATGACATTCTTAGGTGGGCTACGGCGAAATAAAGGACTTCTGCGAACACTATGATCAAGTAATGGCGGCCGGTCGAGTCGATGCCCAAGATCGGAGCCGATTCCACTCGGCCGTTTCTTCCACGCTCAAGGTTCGACTCCTGTGTGTGTGTGCGTGTGTGTGTGTGTGTGTGTGTGTGTGCGTGCATGTGTGTGTGCGTGCATGTGTGTGCGTGCATGTGCATGTGTGTGTGTGTGTGTGTGCGTGTGTGTGTGTGCGTGTGCGTGTGCGTGTGTGTCAGCGCGTGCGTGCGTGCACGTCTATAGAGTTTGATATGCAACACTGAATTTGATATCGTGTCTTTACATCAGCAGTTTCCACACCCGCCACTTTTTGGAAAGCGCATTTTTTCAGATGCTCTTCTCGGCTATGAATCTCTCGAGCGATACAGAGGAGAATTTATTCGCTTGGGCGCGGCGGACGCTGCATACAGTCAAGAAACCCATTAGTATGCTTTTCTCTCTCTCTCTCAATTGGCTGAAACCGTAACTCGGCGGGTGGGGGGGGGGTGCGGGTCCGAACCCAAAAGTCGGGGCGGATGGCCTAAATGGAGACACTTCACGCCTAAATGGCGTACAAATGTGCACTTTTTCGGGTCAGACTAAATAAGTAAATAAATAAAAATACTGGCGTTATTTTTGGAGTCGCTTGCTTTTGGAATTTCATTCAGCCAAATTGAAAGAACGGAAGAAACATGCGTTCTTTCCCTTTCCGCAATCAGAAAAATATTGAAAGTATTCTCACAGTTAGAAAGATTGCCGAACGAAATTTCCTTTTTTTTCGAGCACATTCTACTAGCACATTTTCTTTCAGCGCTCCCTCACGAAATTCTGTCGGACATGCAGGAGTGCGCGTTGAAGCAGCTGCCCAACTTACCGTACAAACGAGCGCTTGACGATCTAGAGGTTTGCTTTTGTTTTTTTTTTATTGATCTTGGTATTTTGTTTATTTTCTCTAAGTCTGTGCAAAATCTAGGCCAGGCAACGCAAGGAGGAGGCCATTGAAGCGGCAAAGCAGGTACACTGCGATGGTTGCTTGCGTTTGTCAGCCATTGACAGCCGATGCCTATACGTTTACTGTCACCGTATGTCGTACCGCGCGTTTCTACCTTGTGAAATCGTTGTCCCCCATCCCCACTCAAAAACCTTAAAGCACCAAAAAACACCAAAATAACGCTATGTAAAGTATTTCGACCCTACTTTGGCTGCAACATGTTTTAGTCTACCCCCCCCCCCCCTCCAAGATTCCGTGCCCCAATACCCCCCCCCCCCCGAAGGTGATCTGAACCTAATTGAAGCCTATATGCCTAGTATCTTTACGTTGGTAGAGACAAAAAACACAAAAAAAGGATCTTTCCGTACTGATTGACGTGTTAGGCTCTGTTTGAGGCTGTCAAGAAGGCGGAAAGGCAGCAGCAACAGGCTGTACGACCTAGCGGTCCGAGCCGCAAGAGGCTCTTCAAGAGTCGGCCCTCCAGCAGCGCTGTGGACCTGCACCTGCTCAGAGCTCCCCTGGACATGGGTGCGTGGCTAATTATTATTGGGGACTAATTATTGGCGCTTTGTCTCTGCTTGCCTGGTTTTTTTTAATTGGCGGGGAGGGTCGAGACATGATTGTCGTTTACTTTGAGGCGTGGGTGCGGATCGGATACCGCACCTGTAACGGAGGGGGGGGGGAGGAGGAGGCCTCCACTATTTTTCCAGACCCCCCCCCCCCAGATCCCCCAGACAGATCGCAAGGGATTTTCGCCTTACGATAAAAGTGAGTAAGTGTTGTGTTTTTCGCGTGCTTTTCAGTGTTATATGACTATAAAACAACTAAATAACACCATTTAAAGCCTTTGTTTGTTTGTTTGTGTGTGGGCCGCTTCTGTGATTGCGGGGGCCCTTTTTGGTCACACAGTTGACCGCTGCTAGCTAGTGACCCAGTCAGCCCGATCCTGGGGGGGGGGGCTGGCTCCCCTAACGGCTATGTAGGATTTTGTCTCACCCCCCCCCCCCCCCTTCCTCCGGGGGGGGGGCCTCAGTTACCTACACTGAAAAGGGTGTAACTGTCGCTCTTGTGGCAGGCTGGCGCCGCGAGGTCGTCTATAGAATCGGCTCCGAGAGCAAGGCGGGCGACGTGTACTACAAGGCCCCAGACCGGTTTGCGGGACCCAAGTGCCGGTCGCGCAACGACGTACAGAAGTTTGGTCAGTCGCCCTCCTTCCACCTTTTTTTTTGTCTCGGCCGGCGTGCGTGCGTGCCGGTGCGTGCATGCATGTCATTGCGTGCGTGCCAGTGCGTGCGTGCGTCCCGGTGCGTGCGTGCGTGCCGGTACGTGCGTGCGTGCCGGTGCGTGCGTGCGTGCTGGTGCGTGCGTGCGTGCCGGTGCGTGCGTGCGTGCCGGTGCGTGCATGCCATTGCGTGCGTGCCAGTGCGTGCATGCCATTGCGTGCGTGCCGGTGCGTGCGTGCGTGCAGCTGCGTGCGTGCGTGCCAGTGCGTGCGTGCGAGCGTGCGTGCAGCTGCGTGCGTGCTTACGTGCGTGCGTGCCAGTGCGTGCGTGCGTGCGTGCCAGTGCGTGCGTGCATGCGCCTACCATTCCCAACGACTCTCTCCATCTCAGTGGACCGCCATCCGTCGTCGGCGCTAGACCTGGACCCCTACGTGCACTTCAACTTCAACTACCTGGTGGAGACGGGCCACGCGAACGAGAGCAAGCTGGACGCGGACCGTGTCTCCTCCTCCTCCTCCTCATCCGGCCCCCGCCCTCCCAAACGACGCCCGGACGACCACGACCACCACCAGCAGCAGCACCACCACCAATCCGGCTCGTGACGTCATACTGACTCAATTGTCAGTTGTAACGGTTGAGACCAACGACGACAACAACAACGGGTGCCCATCCATACCAAAAGAAAGGTTGGGGCGGTACGGGGAGAGGGGACCACACACACACAGTTGGAAGTAACCCACCCCCCAGGATTTTCTAATTTTTTTTTACCTGTCTAAAATGATCAAAATGGGTGGTTGTGTATCCTTTCTAGGATTGGGTGACATCTCGCCCAACGACATTTCGCCCAACGACATTTCGCCCACGACATCTCGCCCAACGACATTTCGCCCATGCGACAACTCGCCCAACGACAATTTGCCCATGCGACATCTCGCCCAACGACATTTCGCCCAATACATGTAGTGCGTACTTCAACGCAAGTTACAATTCCGTCATTTGTGCGTCTCAGGTGCCTGAGCGCGTCGGCTTTATGGCGTTGAATCATGTGGCTTAGCGCGGCATTGCTTAGCAGCTCTCCTTACCGCCGCCTCCAAAGCGCTGTCAGCAATGTTGCCGCAAATGCTGCGTGTGGTGTCGCGGCTCTGTGCGGCCTGAGCGCGAGCCGCAGCGAGCTGCTCGAGCGCCTCAACGCGGCTTTCGACGCCAAGTGGCTGTGTTGTCCACTGAGAAAGACGATCTCGTCCGGGCGCAGCGGTATGCGTGCGCGCCGAGCAGCAGTCTTGTTTGCATTTCCAAAAGACTGTCGGCAGTGCGAAGCGTGCAGGCGGTAGACAAACCCAGCGTCGGCTGCCACCAGGCTGCATGCACGCTCAAAGCGCTAGGCAAGGGCAAGTCACAGCTTGACCAGCAGCTGAGTGCCCTACGTGTAAGGCATACACGTCCACAAGCAAAGTAAACGTGAGCTTGCTAAAGGCCGCGCCACAATGCTCTGTCTTCTGGTTTCTGCCTCGGTTCTAGATTTTTAAATTTGTCCAGAGCCAGAGGGCAGGCGTTCAAACACGCGCGTCTTCTTGTGAGCGGAAGGGTTTAGTCGTCTCTGCAGGGCGTGCATTATAGATTTATCGCGTTCTGCACTACAGTCCTACGCGCAATGCGCTGTAGGACCACGCGCAACTACAAGTATGAACTAGTCAGAGAGCTCATTTTGGTGTAGCGATATTTGTGCAGAAGCCAGAAGCCAGAAGACAAGACAAGAGAGCAAAAACCAGAAGACAGATGATACAAGCCAGACGACAGAGCATTGTGGCTCGGGCTTTAAAAGTACGCTGTATTGGCGAAATGCGTTGGCGAGATGCGCATGGGCGATTGTCGTTGGGCGAGTTGTCGCATGGGCGAAATGTCGTTGGGCGAGTTGTCGTGGGCGAAATGTCGTTGGGCGAAATGTCGTTGGGCGAGATGTCGCATCACCCTTTCTAGTGCTTGGACCATAAAACGCGAATAGTGGTTGCTATTTCGGTGCGGTCTTCTTCATTCTGGATATACCGCACTTTTGGACCCCCCCCCCCGCTCACCAAAGGATCACCCCCCCCCTGGTTATACTTGTATGGGAAGGGGGATGGAGGCAAGAAGTTGGGAGGGGGTTGCATGTGGCCAGGGGTACATTCTGCGTATGGGCACCTACCCTCACGCGACAAAAACCATGTTTTCGTACTACCCTTTATGCGTGAGCTGCTACTTTGACCAAGGGTGGATACTGTAGGCGCAAATATGTTTGCAACTTCTTTTTTCGTTTCACACTTCTTTTTTTGATAAATGATGCGTAAGATAACGTGCTGGTGATGGATGGCTGGGTGCTATATATATGTTGAGACCGCGCCTGCGTGTTTTTTTTTGTTTTCGCTATGCTCCGTGCCGTTGCGTTTTTGCTCAGGTACGGTAGTGACGCGTGAAATACGGTAGTGTGACTACGGTATCGAAATCAATGCGAAACTTGCCAGTTGCAGTTACAGTATACTGCAGTGTGTACTGGACTGCGGAACAGTGAAACAACGAACGGTGGAAAATATTTGCAAAGAATGTTGTAACAGAAGAAGTGCATGTTTTACCTCGCTGTCTACTTAGTTCATGTGCAGACTGCAGCCTGAAAGCGGGTCTTATGCGGCGCACACCACTTTTAATTGTGTCCAGTGGCGCGTTTTATACGGTCGGATACGGTATTAAAAAAAGTGCCCCGCCTTCCGTTCCTCGCCCACATATTCGCTCCTTGTTGTGCCCAAGTCAAATCGGACGGAATTCTGCAACTTTTCCTGCCTCTCCCGCATGCCTTTTTGTTACATTTCGACATTCTTTAGTGTCATAAGAATCAAAGGTCATTTGAAAGAAATACACGAAAAGAAATCGTCGGTTTTGGCATCTGTACATGTCACTGTCGGATTCGTTTAAGCAGTGCACTATGGCTCTTCAATCGTTGAAGTAACCCTTCAGCCGCCGTCCACATCTGCAAAGCATTTTTTTTATTTCAGTCTGTCCACACTATGGTTCCGCTTATGCTACCGTTATGCGATGTGCAAGCATGGCCTAGAGTGGTAGAGAATCGGCCTCTTGCGAGCACGGCTCTGGGTTCGGTTCTTGATGGAGATGCTAAATCGAGGACTTCCCTTTCCACGGATTTTCTCGTGCCGTCGCTGCAGATGGCGTTCTTCCGAATGTCTTTGGCTAATTCTAGACGGGAAGGCGTCATGGAGATGGCTACCTATGCTGTATGGGTCAGTGACGGCCTCCTAGCGTTGCCCTTAATCAAACAACAAACGTATGGCTCTGTGCACAACATGCACTCACACACGCACCCTCGGGTGACTGAGATTGTGAAAGACGACCATAGTTATGGCCAACGCGATGTTGAACAAGAAAACCGTGGAAAATAGTGCGAAGTTCTGCTCGTGCACAGCAAAGCTGCCGAGTACGTTTGAGAAGAGAAAAACTACGCTGATGCACAGTACGCCAAAACGGCTCACGCTGAAAGGGCTACATTTGGGTGCGTAGTGCGTGAGACCCAGAATTGTACCGTAACTGGCTTGGTAAATGGAATGGTTCAGAGGTTTATGAAAGGCGCGGGAAAATTCAAACCTGGCAGATTTGAATTGTACGGTTTCAATCTCTTCAACTCTTTGAAACAGCTTTGGGTGCTCTCGGACGTATATTCCTGCTGCTTCGGCGAGTATTGTGGCAGCACTGCTGAAGACACCAATCACTGTGAAGTTCAGCATTTTTGCAGACTGCATACCCCAGTTGATCCAACAACTGAATTCTCAACTATCAATATGCTGCTTTTGCATGCGTGCATGTGAAGCTACCTGGACTCAGATGGTAGCTCTTCATAACTGTTGTAAGCAAGCACTGACAGCCAAGCTACTGGCAGCAACCACGAAATAACGGTGACTTGCAAAGATGACAAGAAATACCTGTATCTTCTGCCCATGACAGTGTAACGGTAGATGTTTAGGCTTTCGATGAACAGGCTAATTGCTAACACGTGACTGAAGTACATGGCACCCAGGCATGCGATGTAGCAGGAGTGCAGCTAAAAATTGGGTTATGTGCCACTTAATCAATGGCGACTTTAAAAATGAAAAGCTTAGTCTAGGGTGTCATTTTGGGCGCTCTCATCATTTGGTGCTCTCGTTATCGGGGGTTTGACTCCCCCGACATTGAGCTTTGAATCTTCTGCCACAAATGATTAAAATTGCATGGCGAAGTGGTGGCCTATTCTAAGTATTCTAATACATAAGTATTTAAAAAAGTATTAAGAAAACCTTGTCTGGAATCTTCTGTTTGAAAAAGTGAAGCAGAGTGTACAGACAGATGGCGCAGACTTGCTGGGTTCGATGTGAGGATATCTCGGCTGAATTGCCACTAAAAACAGAAGTCCACGTGAAAAATAAAAAAAATGAATTTCACGATGTTCTGGGCATACATGTAACCGGGTTTTTGAAGTGGGGGGGGGGGTCTGAGAGACTTCTGGGGGGGCGTCGGGGGGTACTCAGATTTGAAGAGGGAGGGGGTCCCAGAAGGGAAAAAAATGTTCCAAAATAGTGTCTAAATAGGCACTTCTCAGTCAAAAATAGGTCAAAAATGCCTTAAAATAGGCTATAAATAGCGTTATTTAGCTGTTTTAAGGCCAAAATACACTGAGAAAGGCAAAAAGTACACTACTTTGTACAATTGTTGGCAAGTTGGAAAACTTCAGGAAAATTCTGGGGGGGGGGGCTGGGTAGGGGTAAAATTCTGGCTGGGGGGCGGGCACGCCCCCCCCCCCCCCCCCCCCCCAGTTACATGTATGGTTCTGGGAGCCTCCTCCAGTTCTGTTCCCAGCCTGGGAGCCTGTTCTGCCTCCAGTTCTGGGAGCCAGTTGCCCACCAAAACCCATCAACCTCACCCCACAATCCATGACGCCATTAGCGTAAAGGAGTTGCCAATCACAAGAAATAATTCTCCAATTGTATTTGCAACTCTAGCGATTCTTTGTTGTGTCTCTGTCATCGGCGCAAAATCGTGCATGATCTTGATCCAAATGCTTTTGTGCCGATCAGATCGTTTGACCGTCTTGATCACTGATCGGTAGGTGTTCTGTGCCTGGGTAGCTGATGGTTGTACGTTCCCCAGTGGCGTTGCAGTGGATTTTCTTTCGAACATTGTGCTAGCCACAATTGTGAAATGACTCAGTGACACTTTCTCATGTTTTGGGTGATTCGCATGTCTCTTTTGCTTCGCTTCTTCGTTTTGATCTGTGGAGTTGGCTGCGGGTGTTACGTGGGGACCGGGAATTCTGTACTGGGAAGTTAGTTTTGTGTCGACCGACCATAGTGGTACTGGTACTGCTGACTCGTCGTCTCTATTTGTCGATTCCTGCGTCTTTGTGTTTTGATCAACGATGTACTGCAGGAGTTGCGTGTTTCCTTCCTCGTCAATTGTTACTTCAGCTAGTTGTCTCAGATGAGATGCATTTGAACAAGGCCTTCGAGATCTGAAAGTTCTGAAGGAAATGGCAGCAGCATTGACGAGTACGCAGTTTTCGCCAAATAATTGGTAGTTTCCATATGGGCATCTGCGTTTGTGGTGGCCGCGTTCCGAGCTCGCTAAAGCAATGGATTCCATGCGACCAAGACCCCCGCTCCCCAACAATGCCTCCCCCCCCCCCCGGTTAAAGAGGTTGAACGTATACTTTGCCCCGGGGCACTATTGGAGGATTTACGGTAGGTGTGAGAGCGCTGCACTATTGCTTGTGGTTTGTGGAAGCAAAGGATGCAGCACCGGTGTACGCGCACAGGTACATGTCGCCTCTTGACCGTTGATTCCAAGATGAAACGCGTTTGGTCACCAAAATTGAACCAATCCGAAAACTTTGATTTCCATTGACGAGCCAAACTGCAATCTCATTTCTTGATAAGACGTGACCATTTTGAATCTTGCTGTCAGGTCCTGAGCAAACACCGCTCGATTTCATTGGGCGGTTCTAAAAGGCCGATTCACAATTAACCGTCTTCCCATCGGTCTCGGTCTTCGCTGGGAATCGGTTAAGAATGGGAATGGGAATCGCATGGGAAGACCGAGACCGTTGGGAAGTCCGTTAATGGTGAATCAGCCTTTAGGCTTAGGAAAGGAACACCCCGGAATCAAGGATAACCTTACCTCCGCTCAGCGATTCTCGCGTCGAACAAAGTCGGATAAATCCAGAAAGCGCAAAAAGAGTGCTTGGAGTTAGGAACATCGGGAGCATACTGGGCTGTGCTGTGTGTGCGCTGTGCAAATGCCAAAAATGATCAGCCCCCAAATGACCAGCGAATCCAATTCAGCCTTGCACGCACACGTGTCAAGAGGACGACCAACAAATGCAAATTGCCACGGATTGTAATTGAGGCCACTCACGCAAGGAACCGCTTCGACTTTGGCACATGGAAAGAAGCACCAGTGATGTCAACAGTTGCGATTACCCCACCCCCGTGCCCCACTCCAGATTTGCACAGAGCAGCAACATGACCAGTTCTTACGCATCAGAGCGTGGTATCGATAGTGGCGACCTGCTGCGCTTTGCGTCTTTCCAATGCCGCGTGTTTATCTACAATCGGACTGCTCGACTTCCTTGAGCGTGACTCCAGAAGTGGATGGACACCAAAGGAGAGGGGGGGGGGTGGAGTGGGTGGACAAAGATAAGATTTGTGGCAACAACGGACACCCCGCGGGGTTCTCCTTTCCCATATAAGGCGCAGCCAATCTGTGTCTTGTATCAGTATTCAAATCCCATCCTAACAGGCGAGCCGGCCAGCAGAACCTGTCAAGCTCTACCACCAAGTCAAGAATGGCGACGCCGCCTCTTCTCCAGCCGTTCGTCGTCCGCCCTCCCGTCTTTCGGCTTGATGCCGCCGACGCCGACGCCGCCTCGTCTGCCGTCAGCGTCGACGACGACGAGCTGAGCGCGCGGCTCGCGGCGCGCGACGCCGAGATCGTCCGACTCCGCCGGCTAGTCGACAGCCTCCGCGAGGAGCTGAGCGAACAGCGACGGGCGGTCAGGTCGCCGGATGCGCTGGGCTTCGCCTCCGCGATTCTGGCCGACTGGAAGCTCCAACTCGACGCCAGCCCGCCCCACAAGCTCTCTCCCGGCCAGTGCCAGTGATAAGCTAAATGTGAGTGACACGCTCTGACTCGACACTGATTTTGACTGATCGCTATTTGTGTTCGGTAATAATGGTTTGGTTGGGTGGTGAGGTGAAATTGTCAAAGGCGCCGAGTCGAAGCGTAGCCGCCGAGCGTGTTCGCTTTGACGTACACGGATAACCACACGTTCAAGCAGAAATGCTGAACAGAACAGACTAAACGACCTACTGATCTGGAAGTGCACACAAACACTGCACAGCGCTTAGTCATACTCGCCTAAGCGATTATCACTGCACCGTTTACAGCTTCACTAGAGCGTTAGTTTGGTTATCACCTACAAGAAGTCTGCACTATAAAGAGACGCAGTTCTTTCCTTCATTTGTGTGCGTATGTACGTTCAGTCGTGCGTGTCTCCTCGTGTGACTGGCACGCACCGGCTTCCGCTGTCAACTCTAGATAAGCAAGCTCGCTTGCCCTGTACACAATGTTTGCGTGGGTCGTCTCGCGTTGCACGCTGCAGTCAGTCTTGCAAAAGACAGCTCGCTGCGTCCGTTCTGTTAAACATGGCGGTAAACGGTTTCGCAATCGTGATTTGCATATTGTGTGTGGCGCGCGCGTCCGCGACCGAGGCCGGTGTGGGCGGCAACCTGAGATACGGTACGCAAGCTCTGGTCGACCACATCAACAACTTGGGCACGACGTGGCAGGTGCGAAAGATTCGAATTTCGAACAATTGAATTTCGATCAATACTGCACTCCCAGATCACGCAGCATGACTCGTTCATCAGTAGCCGGTTTAGGCGGGCTTCAATGCGCGCTTCGAGGGCGTCCACCATCACCTGATTCGGTCCATGTTGGGAGTGCGACCCAGACGAGTGCCCAGGGACAACTCGGACGTGAGGGTCAGCTCCACGAAACTTCTCAACCTCGACATCCCGGAGACCTTCGACGCGAGGACCAACTGGCCTCGATGCGCTTCACTCAAAGAGGTGCGTGCGTGCGTGAGTGCATGCGCGCGCGCGTGCGTGCCTCATCCGTGCGTGCGTGCGTGCCGTTGCGTGCGTGCCGTTGCGTGCGTGCCGTTGCGTGCGTGCGTGCGTGCCGTTGCGTGCGTACGTGCGTGCCGGTGCGTGCGCGCGCGCGTGCGTGCGTGCGTGCGTGCGTGCGTGCGTGCGTGCGTGCGTGCGTGCGTGCGTGCGCTCCTGCTTCCCCGGTATGACGGCGCGCAATCACCAAAAAGAAAACTCGTAGGTGCGAGACCAGTCGGCGTGCGGCTCCTGCTGGGCCATGGGCGCGGTGGAGGCGATGTCGGACCGGATCTGCGTCGCGTCCAAGGGCCGCGTCCAGGCCGACATCTCCGGAGACGACCTCCTCAGCTGCTGCTCCGACTGCGGCTACGGGTGCGTGTTTTTTCTTTCAGCACAAAAGCGCCAGTACACAACACGCGCACTCACTATGCAAATTTGGGGCCGACGTTGACTTCTCCGATAACGACGATAACGATACATGTACATTTACCTGTAACGACGGATGTCAGAAACACAACCTAGGTAGGTAATTTCGTTTCAAGCAACTTTTACTTCACCT
>JASAMY010002470.1:0-116145 GCA_030248085.1 Paralinhomoeus sp. GSCO2_6 | reverse complement strand
TCCCCCCCCCCACTTGCAACTTTTGACCCTACCCACGCCCCCCCCCAACCCCCCCCCCCCCCAGAAATTTGAAACTAAAAATGGTAATGTGTTTTGTATGGTGCTTTTGAGCAAAAATCGCCCAAAAAGTACCTATATTGGGTTATTTACAGTGTATTTTGACTAAAAAGTGCCTATTTTAGGGTTTTTACAGTTTGCTAGGCTAGGCTTTACAGTTTTACGTTTGACTAAAAATCAACCAAAAAGTGCCTATTTTTTCCTTCCCAGACCTCCCCCCTCCTCCAGATTTTCCACCCCCCCCCCCGACCACCCCCCCCCCCCAGAAGGTGCCCGAACCCTCCCCCCCAGGTCCAATTTCCGGTTACACCTATGTTCTTGACTACATAGCTCAGACAAGTTACGAGTTATTGATTGGCCTACAACTTTTGCGTAAATGGCCGAATTTGGGGGTTCTCTAGAGCAGAAAGAGGTGGGGAGCTGGCCACTTTTTGAGCTATACTGGTACATTTGGTCAAAAATGGATATAAATAGAGTGAAAAGACGGTGGAAAATCCCTTGGGAAAATTCTGGGGGGTCTGGAAAAATAGTGGGCGCAACCCCTCACCCCACTGGCGGATCCAGGATTTTCTGACAGAGGGGGGGAGAAGGTCAATTTCTTTTGCCACCCAAACGACACTACCATGGAATGGACAAAATTGACTGTATTTTTTAGCTCCCTTCCAAATCAAACGTGAGTTAGAAGAGAACCACAGCGCCGCAGGCGAAAATTTTTCGCTTGTGAGTGCCTTAATCCAATGAAAACGTACAAATGTGCCTATTTCTCCCTGTGTTCGCCCTTCTTTTCATCTTTTCCCCCTGATCTCTCCCCCTCCTTCCCCCCCAAATCTGAACTGACAGGAGGGGAGACCCCCCTCTCCCCCCGTCTGGATCCGCTCACCCACCCCCCCCCCCACCAAGTTGCAGGTATGGTTGGTGTGGGGGGGGGGGGAGTTGGCAGATTTTGGGGGTGGTATCTGGAGCAAAAAGTTGTCGCTAGGGATGGGAATGTGTATAACCAGTAGCGTAGCCAAGGGAGGGGGTAGGGGGGGGGGGGTATACCCCTCCCCGATATTGTGTGAAGCCCAAAAAATGCAACAGGGTCCACCGTGTTGCAAAAAATTCCCGGGCGAAAGAATAGAGTTAGAAAGCATTTTAGCTCGCTTGTAAGGTTAAAAATGCTCGAAAGTAGCTCAAAATTGGTTGAAATTGCTCAAAAGTGGCCCAAGATAGGTTAAAATTTCTCGAAAATAGCCCAAAATTGGTTCAAAATGCTCGAAAGTAGCCCAAAATGTCAAAATTTTCGCCTGCGGCGCAACAGGGGGGACCCTGTTAAAAGTTTGAAATCTGTACCCCCTCCAGAGACCAAATCCTGGCTACGCCACTGTGTATAATAGGGATGAGCACGGGCCTGCACCTCTCGGCCCGGCCCGGCCCGCCAGATAGTCCGGCCCGTCCCGGCCCGGCCCGCACCCGCCAAATCCAGGCCCGGCCCGGCCCGGCCCGTCTAACTGCTCAATATCGCAGGCCCGGCCCCCCGGCCCGGCCCGCAACACGAAATAAGTACAGTCACTACAGTGTACAATTTACTGAAATACCGTATGCCAATTGGCGTGATTTACTTAACGGAATGGCGCATCCACCTCTCAGAATCGCAGTTCACAACCATTTTACGGCCTTTGCACCCTTTGAGCGCGAAAGACGCGCATCATAGAATACAAAGTTGCTAGATACAGTGCAGAATAGTCGGAGGATACTTACAATGCATTACATAGGTAGCTATCTACGTTGGCCAGCCAAGAACGTCCGTCCCGGCCCGCTCGCACCCTCAAAACGCAGGCCCGGCCCGGCCCGGCCCGCAAAACGGGCCTGGAATTCCGGCCCGGCCCGGCCCACCGGCCGGGCCGGGCCGGGCCCGGCCCGGCCGGCCCGGCCCATGCTCATCCCTAGTGTATAACCTTGTGTGCGCTGCCTGACACGACAGTTTCCAAAGGGCGCGGGCTCTAGGCCACGAACAGCCCTATTGGTCACTGCCATGCACATTTCAAAAAAGCGGTTGGGGCTTTCACCCACTCCCCGAAGGGAGGCACGCCTTTGGCGTGCCAGAAATTCGCAAGTTTCGCTCATGCACAGCATGGATCGTCGTTACATTTCACTTTCATTCAAAGCCATGTCACTTTTTCATTACGCTTTTCTTGGGAACGCAGTTAGTTCCTAGCTGCTGCGATTTCGGTTGCGTCTTTGGCGACGCTTCTGCTTGTCGATCCAATCGCGAGCGCCCTCGGCGTCTCCGCTTCCACACGTTCTGCAAGGTACTGTACGTCATAGGAATGCGCGTGTGTGTGCGTCCATTCGCTCCATTCAACGCTTCCGTCCGACCTATAGATACAACTGACTTCAAATTCACATTCAAAAAAGCTTCAAATTCCAGCGACTGTTCAACCTAGATTCAGTTGCGCACCTGTAGAATGCCTTCTTCTTGCCTTCCGTCGCCCCTTCCCACACGTCTCTTAGTGTCCTCTTCTCGTTGCGACTCAGCGAGTTGATGGTCCGCTTGAAGGCGCGCCGCTCCGACGCGCCCAAATGCCTTGTGCCCCTTTCCACGTCAGTGGTAAACGCCGTGGAATAACCCGAGAACATTTCACGTAGCTCGTCTGCAAGTTTTTGCAAAGTTTCTCTGTTCATGCGTTCCACGGAGCGAAGTGAGAGTCCGCACGCCCCTTTCAAAATGCACGGGCTTTGGTCTTAGTGAAGTACGAGCAAGGGGGATCGGTCGAACCACGGTTCGTCAGCGGTAATTTGCATATTTGCACATGTACTAGTACCCTGCATCAGTGGAATTGCTACAGCACCTATTGGTATGCAATGCTCCGTATTCCGTAGTAGTATGTACGTACCGTAATGCATCTTACAACGTATAGGTTTGTACAGTAACACGTTTCAGCACGTGCATAAAAAGCATTAGAACCTTCGACCGGTACTCAAGTAAAAAATCGATTGATCTTTACGCACCGGAGGTGAACCGGCCGCCGGAGGAGCGGCCAGTGTGCTCGACTAGCCAGCTGCCGAGACCGCCGCCTTTTACCCTTTCCAGCGCCTGACGTTTTCCCGAGGCGCTCAGTGCTTCTAAATCCGGGGCAGCGGATGGCGTAGTGGCAGAGAATCGGCCTCCTGCGCGCATGATCCTGGGTTCGATTCTCAATGGATCCACTATAAACGAGTCTTCCTTTCCTATAACCACCGTGTTTGTCTGTGTGTCTGTCCGCACTTTCCCCAGAAGATGGGTGAGTCCTGGAGGGGTGCTGTATGGTTGGTAGTGATGGTCGTGTGGACCTCACGTGCAATTGCACTTGGTGGCCCTGCTGTACTTCCCTATGAAAATATATGCAGGGTCTCTATTTCTACTGGTGGCTGGGGGTTGGGGCGGGAGCCAGGTGGTGGAGCGTGTAGGCCTATGCAAGGGTAGTGTACATGCCGAGTTTCAGACCTGCAGCCCTCAAGACGAGAGAGAAATAAATTTTTGAAAGTTCATTTTTTTAAACAAAAATCTTTTTCTCAACACTGGGTCGATGGAGACTGGTGAAAAAGGTGGAGCGATGCTCCCACTGTATGGAGGGTGGTGGTTGTACGCTAGCGCATTTTTTTGAAAAAAGAAAAATAAAAACAACCATCAGGGGAGTCATAGAGTCGAACCACTGGCGCGTGTTTACGAGCCCATTACCTAACCAACTTCGCCAATACAACATCATCTGCGCAAGACAAATGGGCTTATGTCCTTTCCTATAACCACCGTGTTTGTCTGTGTGTCCGTCCGCACTTTCCCCGAAGATGGGTGAGTCCTGGAGGGGTGCTGTATGGTTGGTAGTGATGGTCGTGTGGACCTCACGTGCAATTGCACTTGGTGGCCCTGCTGTACTTCCCTATGAAAAGATATGCCGGGTCTCCATTTCTACCGGTGGCTGGGGGCTGGGGCGGGAGCCATGTGGTGGGGCGTGTAGGCCTATGCAAGGGTAGTATACATGCCGAGTTTCAGACCTGCGGCCCTCAAGACGAGAGAGAAATAAATTTTTGAAAGTTCATTTTTTTAAACAAAAATCTTTTTCTCAACACTGGGTCGATGGAGACTGGTGAAAAAGGTGGAGCGATGCTCCCACTGTATGGAGGGTGGTTGTACGCTAGCGCATTTTTTTGAAAAAAGAAAAATAAAAACAACCATCAGGGGAGTCATAGAGTCGAACCACTGGCGCGTGTTTACGAGCCCATTACCTAACCAACTTCGCCAATACAACATCGTCTGCGCAAGACAAATTGGCTTATGTACGCTTAAGGAAAGGGTTGGCCTCTTGATCCATAAGTAAACACCATGTTCATAGAACTTTCTAGAAATAGGATGTTTGTTCTGAACGATGTAACCGCGTGAAATATGAATACTACAACACTTGCCTACGGAGGCTGCTTAGAACACTGGTGCGATACTTCCAGCATGCCAAGGGAGTGCAGGCCCTCAGTGCAAAATTAGGTGTCGTGGCATCCGAGGTCGAGATCGACTACAACACCAACACCAACATGTACACGTGAGAGTGCGCGAGTGCCAAATTGTTGGAGAACGGTCCATTATGACTCTGAGTACTCGCACATGCACGCACATGCGCGCGCGCACGCAGCACGCACGCACGCACGCACGCACGCACGCACGCACGCACGCACGCACGCACGCACGCACGCACGCACGCACGCACGCACGCACGCACGCACGCACGCACGCACGCCCACATTGGCGCGCACCTGTCGCGTTTAAAACTAAGGGCGAGCCGCGAAGCGGCGAGCCCAAAAGAGGCGAGGCGCGCAGCGCCGAACCCGTTAGCGTCGCGCGCCGCGAAGCGGCGCGCGACCTAGCGCGTGGAGCGCGCGCCGAAGGCGCGCGCGAACGCGCTAGTCCTTTACTATAACCACGGTATTCTGTCTGTCTGTCTGTCTGTCTGTCCGTCCGCACTTTCCCCAGAAGATGGGTAAGTCCTAGAGGGCTGCTATATGGGTCACAGTAATGGTCATGTGCACCTCACGTGCAATTGCACTCGGTGGCCCTGCTGTACTTCCCTATGAAAAGATATGCAGGGTCTCTATTTCTACCGGTGGCTGGGGGCTGGGGCGGGAGCCAGGTGGTGGGGCGTGTAGACCTGTACAAGGGTAGTGTACATGCCCAGTTTCAGACCTGCAGCCCTCAAGAGAAGAGAGAAATGAATTTTTGAAAGTTATTTTTTTTAAACAAAAATATATTTCTCAACAGTGGGTTGATGGAATGCGGTGAAAAAGGTGGAGCGATGCTTCCGCTGTGCGGAGGGTGGTTGTACGCTAGCGCATTTTTTTGAAAAAAAGAAAAATAAAAACAACCATATGGCCAGCCTAGGAGTCCAACCACTGACGCATGTTTACGAGTCCGTTACCTAACCTACTTCACCAATTCAATGGGCGTGCAACAAGACAAACAGGCTTATATACGCTTAAGTGTTAATGTTTGCGACCCGATCCATTGTAACTGTAGGTAAACACAATGCTCATCGAACCTTCTAGAAATAGAATGTTTGTTCTGTTCAATTAACCGCGTGTAAACATGGATATCTCAACACTTGCCTATGAAGGCTGCTTAGAACAGTGGTGCGATACTTCCAGCATGCCAAGGGAGTGCAGGCACTCAGTGCACAATCTGATTTCGTGGCGTTCGAGGTCGAGATCGACTACAACACCCACAGCACCATGTACACGTCAGAGTGCGCCAGCGCCAAATTGTCAGTGAACAGTCCATTACGACTCTGAGTACTCTGCACATGCACGCACGTGCGCGCGCGCACGCAGCAGGCACGCACGCACGCGCGCGCACGCGCGCACGCATGCACGCACGCACGCACGCACTGGCGCACACCTGTCGCGTTTAATACTAGGGGCGACGGGCGAGCCGCGCAAGCGGCGAGCCCGGAGGAGGCGAGGCGCGCAGCGCCGAGCCCGTTAGCGTCGCGGGCCGCGAAGCGGCCCGCGACCTAGCGCGTGAGCGCGCGCCGAAGGCGCGCGCGATCGCGCTAGTCTTATACTCTAATCGCCCTGTCTGTCTGTGCGTTTGTCCGCACTTTCCCCGGAAGATGGGCGAGTCCTAGAGGGGTGCTATATGGGTTGTTGTAATAGTTGGTTGGTGGTGACGTGCAATTGTACTCGGTGGTCCTGCTGTACTTCCCTATGAAAAGATATGCAGGGTCTCAATTTCTACCGGTGGCTGGGGGCTGGCGAGGGAGCGAGGTAGTGGGGCGCGTAGGCCTACACAAGGGTAGTGTGCACGCCGAGTTTCAGACCTGCAGCCCTCAAGACAAGAGAGAAATAAATTTTTGAAATGTGAATTTAAGTAACAAAAATCGACTTCTCAACACTGAGTCGATGGAGACTGGTGAGAACTGTGGCGCGATAGTCCCAGTGTACTAAGGGTGTGTACGGACTTAGTGTTGGACTGATCCGATTTGGCAAAGTTCAAGGTCGTGATCGACTTCAACACCCCGTCCGTTGAAGACCATGTACTGGTCAGAGTGCGCCAGTGCCAAATTGTTAGAAAACAGTCGAGCGGGACTCTGAGGCACGCACACACACATGGCATGGTCGAGAGCCACTAGAAGACCATTCTTATACTCTAATCGCCGTGTCCATATGTGGCTGGGTCCGCACTCGCCCAAGAAGCTGGGCAGGCCGTGGAGGGGTGCCTTATGGGTCATTGTGATAGTCCCCTCCAGGTGACGTGCAATTGTACTCGGTGGTCCTGCTGTACTTCCCTATGAAAAGTTATGCCGGTTTTCTATTTCTACTGGTGGCTGGGGGCTGGGGCGAGAGCCAGGTGGTGGGGCGCGTAGGCCTACACAGGGGTAGTGTACACGCCGAGTTTCAGACCTGCAGCCCTCAAGACAAGAGAGAAATAAATTTTTGAAATGTGAATTTAAGTAACAAAAATCGACTTCTCAACACTGAGTCGATGGAGACTGGTGAGAACTGTGGCGCGATAGTCCCAGTGTACTAAGGGTGTGTACGGACTTAGTGTTGGACTGATCCGATTTGGCAAAGTTCAAGGTCGTGATCGACTTCAACACCCCGTCCGTTGAAGACCATGTACTGGTCAGAGTGCGCCAGTGCCAAATTGTTAGAAAACAGTCGAGCGGGACTCTGAGGCACGCACACACACATGGCATGGTCGAGAGCCACTAGAAGACCATGATGAAGATGGTCAGTGACTTACTACCTATTTCTACCGGTGGCTGGGGGCTGGCGAGGGAGCGAGGTAGTGGGGCGCGTAGGCCGACACAAGGGTAGTGTGCACGCCAAGTTTCAGACCTTCCGCCCTCAAGACAAGAGAGAAATAAATTATTGAAATGTCAATTTAAGTAACAAAAGTCTATTTCTCAACACTGGGTCAATGAAGACTGGTGAGAGCAGTGGCGCGATAGCACCAACCTACCAGGGGTGTGCACGGACTTAGTGGAGAACCGATTCGATTTGGCGAAGTCCAAGGTCATGATCGACTTCAACACCCAGTGTGTTGAAGACCATGTACTGGTCAGAGTGCGCCAGCACCAAATCGTTAGAAAACAGTCAATCGGGACTCTGAGGCATGCACACACACACACACACACACACACACACACACACACACACACACACACACACACACACACACACACACACACACACACACACACACACACACACACACACATGGCATGGTCGATCGAGAGCCATTAGAAGACCATGGTGAAGATGGTCAGCGACTTACTGCCCAATGCCTTCTGTGTGAACACCACTGCACACAAGCTCACACCCAGCACCCACACAGAGCTGCTTCTCACTGACACACACTGTGGCATATGTACTGGCACGCGACTTGCGCTTTTCACTGGAGACTCTAATCGCCCTGTCTGTAGGTGTGTATCTGGGTCCGCACCTGGATCTCTGGAAGGAGGGATCTCTGGAATGGATCTCTGGAACCAGTCCGGCTTGGTGAAGTTCAAGGCCTTGATCCACTTCAACACTCAGTCCGTTGAAGACCATGTACACGTGAGAGTGTGCCAGCGCCAAATTGTTAGAGAACAGTCCATTACGACTCTGAGTACTCGCACATGCATGCAGCATGCACGCACGCACGCACGCACGCACGCACGCACGCACGCACGCACGCACGCACGCACGCACGCACGCACGCACGCACGCACGCACGCACGCACTGACGCGCAACTGTCGCGTTTAAAACTAGGGGCGACGGGCGAGACTTCGCCAATACATCAGTGGTGGAAATAGACAAATGGGCTTATGTACAGTTAGGGTAGGCATTGGCCTCTCGATCCATAGGTAAATACCATGTTCATAGAACCTTCTAGAAATAGAATGTTTGTACAATGTAACTGTGTGTAAACATGAATATTACAACACTTGCCTATGAAGGCTGCTTAGAACAGTGGTGCGATACTTCCAGCATGCCAAGGGAGAGCAGGCACTCAGTGCAAAATCTGATTTCGTGGCGTTCGAGGTCGAGATCGACTACAACACCCACAGCACCATGTACACGTCAGAGTGCGCCAGCGCCAAATTGTCAGTGAACAGTCCATTACCACTCTGAGTACTCGCACATGCACGCACGTGCGCGCGCGCAGGCACACACGCACGCGCACGCACGCACGCGGCGACCAACTCAAACGGGCTTAGTACGCTTAAGCGTTAATGTTTGCGACCCGATTCATTGTAACTGTAGCTAAACACCATGTTCATCGAACCTTCTAGAAATAGAATGTTTGATCTGTACAATGTAACCGCGTGTAAACATGGATATCTCAACACTTGCCTATGGAGGCTGGTTAGTGGTGCCATAGTTCCAGCATACCAAGGTAGTGCAGGAACTCAGTGTAGAATTTGGTTTTGTGGCGTTCTAGGTCGAGATCGACTACAACACCCACAACACCATGTACACGTGAGAGTGCGCCAGCGCCAAATTGTTAGAGAACAGTCCATTACGACTCTGAGTACTCGCACATGCACGCACGTGCGCGCGCGTTCGCAGCAGGCACGCACACACACGCGCATGCGCACGCAGCACGCACGCACGCACGCACGCACGCACGCACGCACAGGCGCGCACCTGTCGCGTTTAAAACTAGGGGCGACGGGCGAGCCGCGCAAGCGGCGAGCCCGGAGGAGGCGAGGCGCGCAGCGCCGAGCCCGTTAGCGTCGCGAGCCGCGAAGCGGCGAGCGACCTAGCGCGTGAGCGCGCGCCGAAGGCGCGCGCGATCACGCTGAAAAAAGAAAAATAAAATCAACCATATGGCGAGCCTAGGAGTCGAACCACTGACGCATGCTTACGAGTCCATTACCTAACCTACTTCGCCAATTCAATGGGCGTGCAACAAGACAAACAGGCTTATATACGCTTAAGTGTTTATGTCTGCGACCCGATCCATTGTAACTGTAGGTAAACACAATGCTCATCGAACCTTCTAGAAATAGAATGTTTGTTCTGTTCAATTAACCACGTGTAAACATGGATATCTCAACACTTGCCTATGGAGGCTGCCTAGAACAGAGTGCGATACTTCCAGCATGCCAAGGGAGTGCAGGCACTCAGTGCAAAATCTGATTTCGTGGCGTTTGAGGTCGAGATCGACTGCAACACCCACAGCACCATGTACACGTCAGAGTGCGCCAGCGCCAAATTGTCAGTGAACAGTCCATTACCACTCTGAGTACTCGCACATGCACGCACGTGCGCGCGCACGCAGCAGGCACGCACGCACGCGCACGCACGCACGCACGCACGCACGCACGCACGCACGCACGCACGCACGCACGCATGCACGCATGCACGCACGCACGCACGCACGCACGCACGCACGCACGCACACACTGACGCACAACTGTCGCGTTTAAAACTAGGGGCGACGGGCGAGCCGTCCGCACTTTCCCCAGAAGATGGGCGAGTCCTAGAGGGGTGCTGTATGGTTGGTAGCGATGGTCGTGTAGACCTCACGTGCAATTGCACTCGGTGGCCCTGCTGTACTTCCCTATGAAAAGATATGCCGGGTTTCTATTTCTACTGGTGGCTGGGGGCTGGGGCGGGAGCCAGGTGGTGGGGCGTGTAGGCCTACACAAGGGTAGTGTGCACGCCGAGTTTCAGACCTGCATCCCTCGAGAGAAGAGAGAAATAAATTTTTGAAAGTTAATTTTTTTAAACAAAAATCTGTTTCTCAACACTGGGTTGATGGAAAGCGGTGAAAAAGGTGGAGGGACATTCCCACTGTACGGAGGGTGGTTGTTTGCCACCGCATTTTTTTGAAAAAAAGAAAAAGAAAAAGAACCATTCGGCTAGGCGAAGAGTCAAACCACTGATGCGTGTTTATGAGTCGTTACCTAACCAACTTCGCCACCACAACAGGGTTAGAACAAGACCAATGGGCTTATGTACGCTTAAGGTAGCGTTGGCCTCTCGATTCATAGGCAAACACCATGTTCATAGAACTTTCTAGAAATAGAATGTTTGTTCTGCACAATGTAGGAAACATGAATATTACAACACTTACCTATGGAGGCTGCTTAGAACAGTGGTGCGATACTTCAGCATGCCAAGGGAGTGCAGGCACTCAGTGCACAATTTTATTTTGTGGCGTTTGAGGTCGAGATCGACTACAACACCCACAGCACCATGTACACGTCAGAGTGCGCCAGCGCCAAATTGTCAGTGAACAGTCCATTACCACTCTGAGTACTCGCACATGCACGCACGTGCGCGCGCGCGCAGGCACACACGCACGCACGCACGCACGCACGCACGCACGCACGCACGCACGCACGCACGCACGCACGCACGCACGCACGCACGCACGCACGCACGCACGCACGCACGCACGCACGCACTGGCGCGCACCTGTCGCGTTTAATACTAGGGGCGACGGGCGAGCCGCGCAAGCGGCGAGCCCGGAGGAGGCGAGGCGCGCAGCGCCCAGCCCGTTAGGGTCGCGAGCCGCGAAGCGGCGAGCGACCTAGCGCGTGAGCGCGCGCCGAAGGCGCGCGCGATCGCGCTAGTCCTTTACTATAATCACCGTGTCTGTCTGTCTGTCTGTCTGTCTGTCAGTGTGTCCGCACTTTCCCAGGAAGCTGGGTGGGTCCTGGAGGGGTGCCTTATGGGTCATTGTGGTAGTCCCCTCCCGGTGACTTGCAATTGTACTCGGTGGTCCTGCTGTACTTCTCTATGAAAAGATATGCCAGGTTTCTATTTCTAGCGGTGGCTGTGGGCTGGGGCGGGAGCCAGGTGGTGGGGCGCGTAAGCCTACACAAGGGTAGTGTACATGCCAAGTTTCAGACCTGCAGCCCTCAAGATGAGAGAGAAATAAATTTTTGAAAGTTATTTTTTTTAAACAAAAATCTGTTTCTCAACACTGGGTTGATGGAAAGCGCTGAAAAAGGTGGAGCGATGCTCCCACTGTACGGAGGTGGTTGTACGCCACCGCATTTTTTTTTTTTAAAGTAAAATAAAAACAACGATCAGGTGAGGCAAAGAGTCAAACCACCGACGCGTGTTTACGAGTCGGTTACCTAACCAACTTCACCGATACATCAGTGGCAGAAAAAGACAAATGGGCTTATGTACAGTTAGGGTAGGCATTGGCCTCTCGATCCATAGGTAAATACCATGTTCATAGAACCTTCTAGAAATAGAATGTTTGTACAATGTAACTGTGTGTAAACATGAATATTACAACACTTGCCTATGAAGGCTGCTTAGAACAGTGGTGCGATACTTCCAGCATGCCAAGGGAGTGCAGGCACTCAGTGCAAAATCTGATTTCGTGGCGTTCGAGGTCGAGATCGACTACAACACCCACAGCACCATGTACACGTCAGAGTGCGCCAGCGCCAAATTGTCAGTGAACAGTCCATTACCACTCTGAGTACTCGCACATGCACGCACGTGCGCGCGCGCAGGCACACACGCACGCGCACGCACGCACGCACGCACGCACGCACGCACGCACGCACGCACGACTGATCCGATTTGGGGAAGTCCAAGGTCGTGATCGACTTCAACACCAAGTCCGTTGAAGACCATGTACTGGTCAGAGTGCGCCAGCGCCAAATTGTTAGAAAACAGTCCAGTGGGACTCTGAGGCACGCATGCACGCACGCACGCTCACATATGGATTTTTTGAGATGTGAATTTAAGTAACAAAAATCGATTTCTCAACACAGAGTCAATGGAGACTGGTGAGAGCAGTGGCGCAATAGTCGCAGGGTACCAAGGGTGTGTACTGACTTAGTACAGGACCGATCCGATTTGGCGAAGTCCAAGGTCGTGATCGACTTCAACATCCAGTCCATTGAAGACCATGTACTGGTCAGAGTGCGCCAGCGCCAAATTGTTAGAAAACAGTCGAGCGGGACTCTGAGGCATGCACACACACACATGGCATGGTCGAGAGCCACTAGAAGACCATGATGACGATGGTCAGCAGCTTACTGCCCAATGCCTTCTGTGTGAACACCACTGCACACAAGCTCACACCCAGCACCCACACAGAGATGCTTCTCACTCACGCACACTGTGGTATATGTACTGGCACGCAACTTGCGCTTTTCACTGGAGACTCTAATCGCCCTGTCTGTAGGTGTGTATCTGGGTCCGCACCTGGATCTCTGGAAGGAGGGATCTCTGGAATGGATCTCTGGAACCAGTCCAGCTTGGTGAAGTTCAAGGCCTTGATCCACTTCAACACTCAGTCCGTTGAAGACCATGTACTGGTCAGAGTGCGCCTGCGCCAAATTGTTAGAAAACAGTCGAGCGGGACTCTGAGGCATGCACACACACACATGGCATGGTCGAGAGCCACTAGAAGACCATGATGAAGATGGTCAGCAGCTTACTGCCCAATGCCTTCTGTGTGAACACCACTGCACACAAGCTCACACCCAGCACCCACACAGAGATGCTTCTCACTGACACACACTGTGGCATATGTACTGGCACGCGACTTGCGCTTTTCACTGGAGACTCTAATCGCCCTGTCTGTAGGTGTGTATCTGGGTCCGCACCTGGATCTCTGGAAGGAGGGATCTCTGGAATGGATCTCTGGAACCAGTCCGGCTTGGTGAAGTTCAAGGCCTTGATCCACTTCAACACTCAGTCCGTTGAAGACCATGTACACGTGAGAGTGCGCCAGCGCCAAATTGTTAGAGAACAGTCCATTACGACTCTGAGTACTCGCACATGCACGCAGCATGCACGCACGCACGCACGCACGCACGCACGCACGCACGCACGCACTGACGCGCAACTGTCGCATTTAAAACTAGGGGCGACGGGCGAGCCGCGCAAGCGGCGAGCACGGAGGAGGCGAGGCGCGCAGCGCCGAGCCCGTTAGCGTCGCGAGCCGCGAAGCGGCGAGCGACCTAGCGCGTGAGCGCGCGCCGAAGGCGCGCGCGATCGCGCTAGTCCTTTACTATAACCACGGTATTCTGTCTGTGAGTCTGTCCGTCCGCACTTTCCCCAGAAGATGGGCGAGTCCTAGAGGGGTGCTGTATGGTTGGTAGCGATGGTCGTGTAGACCTCACGTGCAATTGCACTCGGTGGCCCTGCTGTACTTCCCTATGAAAAGATATGCCGGGTTTCTATTTCTACTGGTGGCTGGGGGCTGGGGCGGGAGCCAGGTGGTGGGGCGTGTAGGCCTACACAAGGGTAGTGTGCACGCCGAGTTTCAGACCTGCATCCCTCGAGAGAAGAGAGAAATAAATTTTTGAAAGTTAATTTTTTTAAACAAAAATCTGTTTCTCAACACTGGGTTGATGGAAAGCGGTGAAAAAGGTGGAGGGACATTCCCACTGTACGGAGGGTGGTTGTTTGCCACCGCATTTTTTTGAAAAAAAGAAAAAGAAAAAGAACCATTCGGCTAGGCGAAGAGTCAAACCACTGATGCGTGTTTATGAGTCGTTACCTAACCAACTTCGCCACCACAACAGGGTTAGAACAAGACCAATGGGCTTATGTACGCTTAAGGTAGCGTTGGCCTCTCGATTCATAGGCAAACACCATGTTCATAGAACTTTCTAGAAATAGAATGTTTGTTCTGCACAATGTAGGAAACATGAATATTACAACACTTACCTATGGAGGCTGCTTAGAACAGTGGTGCGATACTTCAGCATGCCAAGGGAGTGCAGGCACTCAGTGCACAATTTTATTTTGTGGCGTTTGAGGTCGAGATCGACTACAACACCCACAGCACCATGTACACGTCAGAGTGCGCCAGCGCCAAATTGTCAGTGAACAGTCCATTACCACTCTGAGTACTCGCACATGCACGCACGTGCGCGCGCGCGCAGGCACACACGCACGCACGCACGCACGCACGCACGCACGCACGCACGCACGCACGCACGCACGCACGCACGCACGCACGCACGCACGCACGCACGCACGCACGCACGCACTGGCGCGCACCTGTCGCGTTTAATACTAGGGGCGACGGGCGAGCCGCGCAAGCGGCGAGCCCGGAGGAGGCGAGGCGCGCAGCGCCGAGCCCGTTAGGGTCGCGAGCCGCGAAGCGGCGAGCGACCTAGCGCGTGAGCGCGCGCCGAAGGCGCGCGCGATCGCGCTAGTCCTTTACTATAACCACCGTGTCTGTCTGTGCGTGTGTCCGCACTCGGCCCGCGAGCTGGGCGAGCCGTAGAGGGGTGCTATATGGCTCATAGTGATGGTCGTGTGCACATCACGTGCAATTGCACTCGGTGGCCCTGCTGTACTTCCCTATGAAAAGATATGCAGGGTCTCTATTTCTACCGGTGGCTGGGGGCTGGGGCGGGAGCCAGGTGGTGGGGCGTGTAGACCTGTACAAGGGTAGTGTACACGCCAAGTTTCAGACCTGCAGCCCTCAAGAGAAGAGAGAAATGAATTTTTGAAAGTTAATTTTTTTAAACAAAAATATGTTTCTCAACAGTGGGTTGATGGAATGCGGTGAAAAAGGTGGAGCGATGCTCCCGCTGTGCGGAGGGTGGTTGTACGCTAGCGCATTTTTTTGAAAAAAGAAAAATAAAAACAACCATATGGCGAGCCTAGGAGTCGAACCACTGACGCATGTTTACGAGTCCACTACTTCACCAATTCAATGGGCGTGCAACAAGACAAACAGGCTTATATACAACGCTTAAGTGTTAATGTTTGCGACCCAATCCATTGTTAACTGTAGGTAAACACCATGCTCATCGAACCTTCTAGAAATAGAAGGTTTGTTCTGTACAATGTAACCGCGTGTAAACCTGGATATCTCAACACTTGCCTATGGAGGCAGGCTGCTTAGAACAGTGATGCGATACTTCCAGCATGCCAAGGGAGTGCAGGCACTCAGCGCAAAATCTGATTTTGTGGCGTTTGAGGTCGAGATCGACTACAACACCCACAGCACCATGTACACGTCAGAGTGCGCCAGCGCCAAATTGTCAGTGAACAGTCCATTACCACTCTGAGTACTCGCACATGCACGCACGTGCACGCGCGCACGCAGCAGGCACGCACGCACGCACGCACGCACGCACGCACGCACGCACGCACGCACGCACGCACGCACGCACACACACACTGGCGCGCACCTGTCGCGTTTAATACTAGGGGCGACGGGCGAGCCGCGCAAGCGGCGAGCCCGGAGGAGGCGAGGCGCGCAGCGCCGAGCCCGTTAGCGTCGCGAGCCGCGCAGCGGCGAGCGACCTAGCGCGTGAGCGCGCGCCGAAGGCGCGCGCGATCGCGCTAGTCCTTTACTATAACCACGGTATTCTGTCTGTCTGTCTGTCTGTCTGTCCGTCCGCACTTTCCCCAGAAGATGGGTAAGTCCTAGAGGGCTGCTATATGGGTCACAGTAATGGTCATGTGCACCTCACGTGCAATTGCACTCGGTGGCCCTGCTGTACTTTCCTATGAAAAGATATGCCGGGTTTCTATTTCTACTGGTGGCTGGGGGCTGGGGCGGGAGCCAGGTGGTGGGGCGTGTAGGCCTACACAAGGGTAGTGCGCACGCTGAGTTTTAGACTTGCAGCCCTCAAGACAAGAGAGAAATAAATTTTTGAAATGTGCATTTAAGTAACAAAAATCGATTTCTCAACACTGGCTCAATGGAGCCTTGTGAGAATGGTGGTGCGATAGTCCCAGTGTACCAAGGGTGTGTACGGACTTAGTGCAGGACGGATCCGATTTGGTGAAGTCCAAGGTCGTGATCGACTTCAACACTCAATCCGTTGAAGACCATGTACTGGTCAGAGTGCGCCAGCACCAAATTGTTAGAAAACAGTCCAGTGGCACTCTGAGGCACGCACGCACGCACGCACACACACATATGGATTTATTGAGATGTGAATTTAAGTAACAAAAATCGATTTCTCAACACAGAGCCAATGGAGACTGGTGAGAGCAGTGGCGCAATAGTCCCAGGGTACCAAGGGTGTGCACGGACTTAGTGGAGGACCGACCCGATTTGGTGAAGTCCAAGGTCGTGATCGACCTCAACACCCAGTCCGTTGAAGACCACGTACTGGTCAGAGTGCACCAGCGCCAAATTGATAGAGAACACTCCCTTGTGACTCTGAGCACTCGCACACGCACACACACACACATGGTATGGTCGAGAGCCACTAGGAGACCATAATGAAGATGGTCAGCGACTTACTGCCCAATGCCTTCTGTGTGAACACCACTGCACACAAGCTCACACACAGCACCCACACAGAGATGCTTCTCACTGACACACATTGTGACATATGTACTGGCACACGACTTGCGCTTTTCACTAGGGGCGAGCCGCGAAGCGGCGAGCCCAAAGGAGGCGAGGCGCGCAGCGCCGAGCCCATTAGCGTCGCGAGCCGCGAAGCGGCGAGCGACCTAGCACGCGAAGCGCGCGCCGAAGGCGCGCGCGAGCGCGCTAGTCTTATACTCTAATCGCCGTGTCTGTCTGTCTGTCTGTCTGTCTGTCAGTGTGTCCGCACTTTCCCAGGAAGCTGGGTGGGTCCTGGAGGGGTGCCTTATGGGTCATTGTGGTAGTCCCCTCCCGGTGACTTGCAATTGTACTCGGTGGTCCTGCTGTACTTCTCTATGAAAAGATATGCCGGGTTTCTATTTCTAGCGGTGGCTGTGGGCTGGGGCGGGAGCCAGGTGGTGGGGCGCGTAAGCCTACGCAAGGGTAGTGTACATGCCAAGTTTCAGACCTGCAGCCCTCAAGATGAGAGAGAAATAAATTTTTGAAAGTTATTTTTTTTAAACAAAAATCTGTTTCTCAACACTGGGTTGATGGAAAGCGGTGAAAAAGGTGGAGCGATGCTCCCACTGTACGGAGGTGGTTGTACGCCACCGCATTTTTTTTTAAAAAAGTAAAATAAAAACAACGATCAGGTGAGGCAAAGAGTCAAACCACCGACGTGTGTTTACAAGTCGGTTACCTAACCAACATCGCCGATACATCAGTGCCAGAAAAAGACAACTGGGCTTATGTACAGTTAGGGTATGCATTGGCCTCTCGATCCATAGGTAAATACCATGTTCATAGAACCTTCTAGAAATAGAATGTTTGTACAATGTAACTGTGTGTAAACATGAATATTACAACACTTGCCTATGAAGGCTGCTTAGAACAGTGGTGCGATACTTCCAGCATGCCAAGGGAGTGCAGGCACTCAGTGCAAAATCTGATTTCGTGGCGTTCGAGGTCGAGATCGACTACAACACCCACAGCACCATGTACACGTCAGAGTGCGCCAGCGCCAAATTGTCAGTGAACAGTCCATTACCACTCTGAGTACTCGCACATGCACGCACGTGCGCGCGCGCAGGCACACACGCACGCGCACGCACGCACGCACGCACGCACGCACGCACGCACGCACGCACGCACGCACGCACGCACGCACGCACGCACGCACACACTGGCGCGCACCTGTCGCGTTTAATACTCGGTGCGCCGAGCGAGCCGCGCAAGCGGCGAGCCCGGAGGGAGGCGAGGCGCGCAGCGCCGAGCCCGTTAGCGTCGCGAGCCGCGAGGCGGCGCGCGACCTAGCGCGTGAGCGCGCGCCGAAGGCGCGCGCGATCGCGCTAGTCCTTTACTATAACCACGGTATTCTGTCTGTCTGTCTGTCTGTCTGTCCGTCCGCACTTTCCCCAGAAGATGGGCGAGTCCTAGAGGGGTGCCATATGGGTCATAGTGATGGTCGTGTGCACCTCACGTGCAATTGCACTCGGTGGCCCTGCTGTACTTCCCTATGAAAAGATATGCAGGGTTTTTATTTCTACCGGTGGCTGGGGGCTGGGGTGGGAGCCAGGTGGTGGGGCGCGTAGGCCTACACAAGGGTAGTGTACATGCCCAGTTTCAGACCTGCAGCCCTCAAGATGAGAGAGAAATAAATTTTTGAAAGTTATTTTTTTTAAACAAAAATCTGTTTCTCAACACTGGGTTGATGGAAAGCGGTGAAAAAGGTGGAGCGATGCTCCCACTGTACGGAGGTGGTTGTACGCCACCGCATTTTTTTTTAAAAAAGTAAAATAAAAACAACGATCAGGTGAGGCAAAGAGTCAAACCACCGACGTGTGTTTACAAGTCGGTTACCTAACCAACATCGCCGATACATCAGTGCCAGAAAAAAGACAACTGGGCTTATGTACAGTTAGGGTATGCATTGGCCTCTCGATCCATAGGTAAATACCATGTTCATAGAACCTTCTAGAAATAGAATGTTTGTACAATGTAACTGTGTGTAAACATGAATATTACAACACTTGCCTATGAAGGCTGCTTAGAACAGTGGTGCGATACTTCCAGCATGCCAAGGGAGTGCAGGCACTCAGTGCAAAATCTGATTTCGTGGCGTTCGAGGTCGAGATCGACTACAACACCCACAGCACCATGTACACGTCAGAGTGCGCCAGCGCCAAATTGTCAGTGAACAGTCCATTACCACTCTGAGTACTCGCACATGCACGCACGTGCGCGCGCGCAGGCACACACGCACGCGCACGCACGCACGCACGCACGCACGCACGCACGCACGCACGCACGCACGCACGCACGCACGCACGCACGCACGCACACACGGGCGCCCACGTGTCGCGTTTAATACTCGGGGCGACGGGCGAGCCGCGCAAGCGGCGAGCCCGGAGGAGGCGAGGCGCGCAGCGCCGAGCCCGTTAGCGTCGCGAGCCGCGAAGCGGCGAGCGACCTAGCGCGTGAGCGCGCGCCGAAGGCGCGCGCGATCGCGCTAGTCCTTTACTATAACCACGGTATTCTGTCTGTCTGTCTGTCTGTCTGTCCGTCCGCACTTTCCCCAGAAGATGGGCGAGTCCTAGAGGGGTGCCATATGGGTCATAGTGATGGTCGTGTGCACCTCACGTGCAATTGCACTCGGTGGCCCTGCTGTACTTCCCTATGAAAAGATATGCAGGGTTTTTATTTCTACCGGTGGCTGGGGGCTGGGGTGGGAGCCAGGTGGTGGGGCGCGTAGGCCTACACAAGGGTAGTGTACATGCCCAGTTTCAGACTCGCCGCCCTCGAGACGAGAGAGAAATAAATTTTTGAAAGTTAATTTTTTAAAACAAAAATCTGTTTCTCAACACTGGGTCGATGGAGACTGGTGAAAAAGGTGATGCGATGCTCCCACTGTATGGAGGGTGGTTGTACGCCACCCCTTTTTTTTTTGAAAAAAGAAAAATAAAAACAACGATCAGGTGAGGCAAAGAGTCAAACCACCGACGCGTGTTTACAAGTCGGTTACCTAACCAACTTCACCAATACATCAGTGGCGGAAAAAGACAAATAGGCTTATGTACAGTTAGGGTAGGCATTGGCCTCTCGATCCATAGGTAAATACCATGTTCATAGAACCTTCTAGAAATAGAATGTTTGTACAATGTAACTGTGTGTAAACATGAATATTACAACACTTGCCTATGAAGGCTGCTTAGAACAGTGGTGCGATACTTCCAGCATGCCAAGTGAGTGCACGCACTCAGTGCAAAATCTGATTTCGTGGCGTTCGAGGTCGAGATCGACTACAACACCCACAGCACCATGTACACGTCAGAGTGCGCCAGCGCCAAATTGTCAGTGAACAGTCCATTACCACTCTGAGTACTCGCAATCGCCGTGTCTGTCTGTCTGTGTGTGTGTCCGCACTTTCCCAGGAAGCTGGGCGGGTCCTGGAGGGGTGCCTTATGGGTCATTGTGATAGTCTCCTCCAGGTGACGTGCAATTGTACTCGGTGGTCCTGCTGTACTTCTCTATGAAAAGATATGCCAGGTTTCTATTTCTACCAGTGGCCGGGGGTTGGCGCGGGAGCCAAGTGGTGGGGCGCGTAGGCCTACAATAGGGTATTGTACGGGCCAAGTTTCAGACCTGCAGCCCTCAATACGAGAGAGAAATGAATTTTTAAAAGTTAATTTTTAGGAACAAAAATCTGTTTCTCAACACTGGGTCGATGGAGACTGGTGAAAAAGGTGGAGCGATGCTCACACTGTGCGGAAGGTGGTTCTATGCCATCGCATTTTTTTGAAAAAAGAAAAATACAAACAACCACACGGCGAGTCTAGGAGTCGAACCACTGACGCATGTTTACGAGTCCATTACCTAACCAACTTCGCCAATGCAACAGGCAGCGACCAACGCAAATGGGCTTTTGTACGTTTAAGAGTAGTGTTGCCGACTCAATCCGTCGTAACTGTAGGTAAACATGTACATCGAACCTTCTAAAAATAGAATGTTTGTTCTGTACAATGTAACCGCGTATAAACATGGATTTCTTAACACTTGCCTATGGAGGCTGGTTAGTGGTGCCATAGTTCCAGCATACCAAGGTAGTGCAGGAACTCAGTGTAGAATTTGGTTTTGTGGCGTTCGAGGTCGAGATCGACTACAACACCCACAGCACCATGTACACGTGAGAGTGCGCCAGCGCCAAATTGTTAGAGAACAGTCCGTTACGACTCTGAGTACTCACACATGCACGCAGCATGCACGCACACACGCACGCACACACTGACGCGCAACTGTCGCGTTTAAAACTAGGGGCGACGGGCGAGCCGCGCAAGCGGCGAGCCCGGAGGAGGCGAGGCGCGCAGCGCCGAGCCCGTTAGCGTCGCGAGCCGCGAAGCGGCGAGCGACCTAGCGCGTGAGCGCGCGCCGAAGGCGCGCGCGATCGCGCTAGTCTCATACTCTAATCGCCGTGTACGTCTGTACGTCCGCACTTTCCCCTAAAGCTGGGCAAGCTGTGGAGGGCTGCTATATGGGTCACAGCAATGGTCGTGTGCACCTTACGTGCAATTGCACTCGGTGGCCCTGCTGTACTTTCCTATGAAAAGTTATGCCGGGTTTCTATTTCTACTGGTGGCTGGTGGCTGGGGCGGGAGCCAGGTGGTGGGTCGCGTAGGCCTACACAAGGGTATTGTGCACGCCGAGTTTCAGCCCTGCAGCCCATAAGATAAGAGAGAAATGAATTTTTGAAATGTGAACTTAAGTAACAAAAATCGACTTCTAAACACTGAGTCGATGGAGACTGGTGAGAACTGTGGCGGGATAGTCCCCGTGTACTAAGGGTGTGTACGGACTTAGTGCAGGACCGATCCGATTTGGCGAAGTCCAAGGTTGTGATCGACTTCAACACCCAGTCCGTTGAAGACCATGTACTGGTCAGAGTGCGCCGGAGCCAAATTGTTAGAAAACAGTCAAGTGGGACTCTGAGGCACGCACACACACACACACACAAGACATGGTCGAGAGCCACTAGAAGGCCATGATGAAGATGGTCAGCGACTTACTGCCCAACGCCTTCTGTGTGAACACCACTGCACACAAGCTCACACACAGCACCCACACAGAGATGCGTCTCACTGACACACACTGTGGCATATGTACTGGCACACGACTTGCGCTTTTCACTAGGGGCGAGCCACGAAGCGGCGAGCCCAAAGGAGGCGAGGCGCGCAGCGCCGAGCCCGCTAGCGTCGCGAGCCGCGAAGCGGCGAGCGACCTAGCGCGTGAGCGCGCGCCGAAGGCGCGCGCGAGCGCGCTAGTCTTTTCCTATAACCGCCTGGTGTGTCTGTCTGTGGGTGTGTCCGCACTTTCCCAGGAAGCTGGGCAGGTCCTGGAGGGGTGCCTTATGGGTGATTGTGATAGTCCCCTCCAGGTGACTTGCAATTGTACTCGGTGGTCCTGCTGTACTTCTCTATGAAAAGATATGCCGGGTTTCTATTTCTACCAGTGGCTGGGGGCTGGCGAGGGGGCGAGGTAGTGGGGCGTGTAGGCCTATGCAAGGGTAGTGTACATGCCAAGTTTTAGATCTGCAGCCCTCAAGACGAGAGAGAAATAAATTTTTAAAAGTTAATTTTTTTAAACAAAAATCTGTTTCTCAACACTGGGTCGATGAAGACTGGTGAAAAAGGTGGAGCGATGCTCCCACTGTATGGAGGGTGGTTGTACGCCACCCCGTTTTTTTGAAAAAATAAAAATAAAAACAACCATCGGGTGAGGCAAAGCGTCGAACCACTGACGCGTGTTTACGAGTCGGTTTCCTAACCAACTTCGCCAATGGAACAGGCGGCGATCAACGCCAATGGAACAGGCGGCGATCAACGCCAATGGAACAGGCGGCGATCAACGCAAATGGGCTTTTGTACGTTTAAGAGTAGTGTTGCCGACTCAATCCATCGTAACTGTAGGTAAACACGTACATCGAACCTTCTAAAAATAGAATATTTGTTCTGTACAATGTAACCGCGTATAAACATGGATTTCTTAACACTTGCCTATGGAGGCTGGTTTGTGGTGCCATAGTTCCAGCAAGGTAGTGCAGAAACTCAGTGTAGAATTTGGTTTTGTGGCGTTCGAGGTCGAGATCGACTACAACACCCACAGCACCATGTACACGTGAGAGTGCGCCAGCGGCAAATTGTTAGAGAACAGTCCATTACGACTCTGAGTACTCGCACATGCACGCAGCACGCACGCACGCACGCACGCACGCACGCACGCACGCACGCACGCACGCACGCACGCACTGGCGCGCACCTGTCGCGTTTAATACTAGGAGCGACGGGCGAGCCGCGCAAGCGGCGAGCCCGGAGGAGGCGAGGCGCGCAGCGCCGAGCCCGTTAGCGTCGCGAGCCGCGAAGCGGCGAGCGACCTAGCGCGTGAGCGCGCGCCGAAGGCGCGCGCGATCGCGCTAGTCCTTTACTATAACCACGGTATTCTGTCTGTCTGTCTGTCTGTCTGTCCGTCCGCACTTTCCCCAGAAGATGGGTAAGTCCTAGAGGGCTGCTATATGGGTCACAGTAATGGTCATGTGCACCTCACGTGCAATTGCACTCGGTGGCCCTGCTGTACTTTCCTATGAAAAGATATGCCGGGTTTCTATTTCTACTGGTGGCTGGGGGCTGGGGCGGGAGCCAGGTGGTGGGGCGTGTAGGCCTACACAAGGGTAGTGCGCACGCTGAGTTTTAGACTTGCAGCCCTCAAGACAAGAGAGAAATAAATTTTTGAAATGTGCATTTAAGTAACAAAAATCGATTTCTCAACACTGGCTCAATGGAGCCTTGTGAGAATGGTGGTGCGATAGTCCCAGTGTACCAAGGGTGTGTACGGACTTAGTGCAGGACGGATCCGATTTGGTGAAGTCCAAGGTCGTGATCGACTTCAACACTCAATCCGTTGAAGACCATGTACTGGTCAGAGTGCGCCAGCACCAAATTGTTAGAAAACAGTCCAGTGGCACTCTGAGGCACGCACGCACGCACGCACACACACATATGGATTTATTGAGATGTGAATTTAAGTAACAAAAATCGATTTCTCAACACAGAGCCAATGGAGACTGGTGAGAGCAGTGGCGCAATAGTCCCAGGGTACCAAGGGTGTGCACGGACTTAGTGGAGGACCGACCCGATTTGGTGAAGTCCAAGGTCGTGATCGACCTCAACACCCAGTCCGTTGAAGACCACGTACTGGTCAGAGTGCACCAGCGCCAAATTGATAGAGAACACTCCCTTGTGACTCTGAGCACTCGCACACGCACACACACACACATGGTATGGTCGAGAGCCACTAGGAGACCATAATGAAGATGGTCAGCGACTTACTGCCCAATGCCTTCTGTGTGAACACCACTGCACACAAGCTCACACACAGCACCCACACAGAGATGCTTCTCACTGACACACATTGTGACATATGTACTGGCACACGACTTGCGCTTTTCACTAGGGGCGAGCCGCGAAGCGGCGAGCCCAAAGGAGGCGAGGCGCGCAGCGCCGAGCCCATTAGCGTCGCGAGCCGCGAAGCGGCGAGCGACCTAGCACGCGAAGCGCGCGCCGAAGGCGCGCGCGAGCGCGCTAGTCTTATACTCTAATCGCCCTGTTTGTATGTGGGTCCGCACCTGGATCTCTGGAAGGAGGGATGGTAGGAGGGTGGTATATGTGTTGTAGTAATAGTCGGTAGGTGGTGACGTGCAATTGCGCTTGGTGGTGCTGCTGTACTTCCCTATGAAAAGATATGCAGGGTTGCTGTTACTACTGGTGGCTGGAGCCTGGGGAGGGGGCAAACAGGTGGAGTGCGTAGGCCTGCCCAAGGGTAGTGTACACGCCGAGTTTCAGACCTGCAGCCCTCAAGACGAGGGAGAAATAAATTTTTGAAATATGAATTTAAGTAACAAAAATCAACTTCTCAACACTGAGTCGCTGGAGACTGGTGAGAATGGTGGCGCGATAGTCCCAGTGTACCAAGGGTGTGCACGGACTTAGTGCAGGACCGATCCGATTTGGCGAAGTCCAAGGTCGTGATCGACTTCAACACCCAGTCCGTTGAAGACCATGTACTGGTCAGAGTGCGCCAGCGCCAAATTGTTAGAAAACAGTCGAGCGGGACTCTGAGGCACGCACACACACACATAGCATGGTCGAGAGCCACTAGAAGACCATGATGAAGATGGTCAGCGACTTACTGCCCAACGCCTTCTGTGTGAACACCACTGCACACAAGCTCACACCCAGCACCCACACAGAGATGCTTCTCACTGACACACACTGTGGCATATGTACTGGCACACGACTTGCGCTTTTCACTAGGGGCGAGCCGCGAAGCGGCGAGCCCAAAGGAGGCGAGGCGCGCAGCGCCGAGCCCGCTAGCGTCGCGAGCCGCGAAGCGGCGAGCGACCTAGCGCGTGAGCGCGCGCCGAAGGCGCGCGCGAGCGCGCTAGTCCTTTACTATAACCACCGTGTGTGTCTGTATGTCCACACTTTCCCTGGAAGATGGGTGGGTCCTGGAGGGGTGCTATATGGGTCACAGCAATGGTCGTGTGCACCTCACGTGCAATTGCACTCGGTGGTCCTGCTGTACTTCCCTATGAAAAGATATGCCGGGTCTCTATTTCTACCAGTGGCTGAGGGCTGGGGCGGGAGCCAGGGGGTGGGGCGCGTAGGCCTACGCACGGGTAGTCTACATGCCGAGTTTCAGACCTGCAGCCCTCGAGACAAGGGAGGAATAAATTTTTGAAATGTGAAATTAAGTAACAAAAATCGATTTCTCAACACTGGGTCCATGGAGACTGCTGAGAACTGTGGCGCGATAGTCCCAGTGTACTAAGGGTTTGTATGGACTTAGTCCAGGACTGATCCGATTTGGGGAAGTCCAAGGTCGTGATCGACTTCAACACCAAGTCCGTTGAAGACCATGTACTGGTCAGAGTGCGCCAGCGCCAAATTGTTAGAAAACAGTCCAGTGGGACTCTGAGGCACGCACGCACGCACGCACGCACACATATGGATTTTTTGAGATGTGAATTTAAGTAACAAAAATCGATTTCTCAACACAGAGTCAATGTAGACTGGTGAGAGCAGTGGCGCAATAGTCCCAGGGTACCAAGGGTGTGCACGGACTTAGTGGAGGACCGACCCGATTTGGTGAAGTCCAAGGTCGTGATCGACCTCAACACCCAGTCCGTTGAAGACCACGTACTGGTCAGAGTGCACCAGCACCAAATTGATAGAGAACACTCCCTTGTGACTCTGAGCACTCACACACGCACACACACACACATGGTATGGTCGAGAGCCACTAGGAGACCATGATGAAGATGGTCAGCGACTTACTGCCCAATGCCTGGATCTCTGGAAGGAGGGATGGTGGGAGGGTGGTATATGTGTTATAGTAATAGTCGGTAGGTGCTGACGTGCAATTGCACTCGGTGGCCCTGCTGTACTTCTCTATGAAAATATATGCAGGGTTTCTATTTCTACTGGTGGCTGGAGCCTGGGGAGGGGGCAAACAGGTGTGGCGCGTAGGCCTGCCCAAGGGTAGTGTACACGCCGAGTTTCAGACCTGCAGCCCTCAAGACGAGAGAGAAATAAATTTTTAAAATGTGAATTTAAGTAACAAAAATCGACTTCTCGACACTGAGTCGATGGAGACTGGTGAGAACTGTGGCGCGATAGTCCCAGTGTACTAAGGGTGTGTACGGACTTAGTGCAGGACTGATCCGATTTGGGGAAGTCCAAGGTCGTGATCGACTTCAACACCAAGTCCGTTGAAGACCATGTACTGGTCAGAGTGCGCCAGCGCCAAATTGTTAGAAAACAGTCCAGTGGGACTCTGAGCACTCGCACACGCACACACACGCACATGGCATTGTCGAGAGCCACTAGAAGACCATGATGAAGATGGTCAGCGACTTACTGCCCAACGCCTTCTGTGTGAACACCACTGCATACAAGCACCCACACACTGCATACAAGCACCCTTCACACCCAGCACCCACACAGAGATGCTTCTCACTGACACACACTGTGGCATATGCACTGGCACACGACTTGCGCTTTTCACTAGAGGCGAGCCGCGAAGCGGCGAGCCCAAAGGAGGCGAGGCGCGCAGCGCCGAGCCCGCTAGCGTCGCGAGCCGCGAAGCGGCGAGCGACCTAGCGCGTGAGCGCGCGCCGAAGGCGCGCGCGAGCGCGCTAGTCCTTTCCTATAACCACCGTGTCTGTCTGTACGTCCGCACTTTCCCCAGAAGATGGGCAAGTGCTAGAGAGCTGCTATATGGGTCACAGCAATGGTCATGTGCACCTGACGTGTAATTGCACTCGGTGGCCCTGCTGTACTTCCCTATGAAAAGTGATGCTGGGTTTCTATTTCTACTGGTGGCTGGGGGCTGGAGCGAGAGCCAGGTGGTGGGGCGCGTAGGCCTACACAGGGGTAGTGTGCACGCCGAGTTTCAGACCTGCAGCCCTCAAGACAAGAGAGAAATAAATTTTTGAAATGTGAATTTAAGTAACAAAAATCGATTTCTCAACACTGAGTCAATGGAGACTGTTGAGAACTGTGGCGCGATAGTCCCAGTGTATCAAGGGTGTGTACGGACTTGGTGCAGGACCGATCCGATTTGGCGAAGTCCAAGGTCGTGATCGACTTCAACACGTAGTCCGTTGAAGACCCTGCACTGGTCAGAGTGCGCCAGCGCCAAATTGTTAGAAAACAGTACAGTGGGACTCTGAGGCACGCACACACACACATGGCATGGTCGAGAGCCACTAGAAGACCATGATGAAGATGGTCAGCGACTTACTGCCCAACGCCTTCTGTGTGAACACCACTGCACACAAGCTCACACCAAGCACCCACACAGAGATGCTTCTCACTGACACACACTGTGGCATATGTACTGGCACACGACTTGCGCTTTTCACTAGGGGCGAGCCGCGAAGCGGCGAGCGACCTAGCGCGTGAGCGCGCGCCGAAGGCGCGCGCGATCGCGCTAGTCCTTTCCTATAACCGCCTGGTGTGTCTGTCTGTGGGTGTGTCCGCACTTTCCCAGGAAGCTGGGCGGGCCCTGGAGGGGTGCTATATGGGTCATTGTGGTAGTCCCCTCCCGGTGACTTGCAATTGTACTCGGTGGCCCTGCTGTACTTCCCTATGAAAAGTTATGCCGGGTTTCTATTTCTACTGGTGGCTGGGGGCTGGGGTGGGAGCCAGGTGGTGGGGCGCGTAGGCCTACACAGGGGTAGTGTACACACCAAGTTTCAGACCTGCCGCCCTCAAGACAAGAGAGAAATAATTTTTTGAAATGCGAATTTAAGTAACAAAAATCGATTTCTCAACACTGAGTCGATGGAGACTGGTGAGAACTGTGGCGCGATAGTCCCAGTGTACTAAGGGTGTGTACGCACTTAGTGCAGGACCGATCCGATTTGGCAAAGTCCAAGGTCGTGATCGACTTTAACGCCCAGTCCATTGAAGACCATGTACTGGTCAGAGTGCGCCAGCGCCAAATTGTTAGAAAACAGTCGAGCGGGACTCTGAGGCACGCACACACACACATGGCATAGTCGAGAGCCACTAGAAGACCATGATGAAGATGGTCAGCGACCTACTGCCAAACGCCTTCTGTGTGAACACCACTGCACACAAGCTCACACCCAGCACCCACACAGAGATGGTTCTCACTGACACACACTGTGGCATATGTACTGGCACACAACTTGCGCTTTTCACTAGGGGCGAGCCGCGAAGCGGCGAGCCCAAAGGAGGCAAGGCGCGCAGCGCCGAGCCCGCTAGCGTCGCGAGCCGCGAAGCGGCGAGCGACCTAGCGCGTGAGCGCGCACCGAAGGCGCGCGCGAGCGCGCTAGCTTTACTATAATCGCCGACTGCCTGTGCGTGTGTCCGCACTTTCCCAGGAAGCTGGGCGGGTCCTGGAGGGGTGTTATATGGGTCATTGTGGTAGTCCCCTCCCATTGACGTGCAATTGTACTCGGTGGTCCTGCTGTACTTCCCTATGAAAAGATATGCCGGGTCTCCATTTCTACCGGTGGCTGGGGGTTGGGGCGGGAGCCAGGTAGTGGGGCGTGTAAGCCTACGCAAGGGTAGTGTACATGCCAAGTTTCAGACCTGCAGCCCTCAAGATGAGAGAGAAATAAATTTTTGAAATGTGAATTTAAGTAACAAAAATCGAAATCGAAAAAATCGAACATAGCAGTGGCAGCCACTTTGAGCCCATGATTTGCTGTTGACCGTCTGTTTATTGTACCGGTTGCTTGGCGTTATCTGACGCCGGTTTCAGCATAATTAATGACAGGAGAATTTGACGCGCACTGCAGATGTATATAGACCGACACATATAGATACGTATACGTATATACATCAGTTGTCTATATGAATGTGTCGGCCGACACATGTATATAACCGACACATGTGTATACGACACAGGCACTCAGTGCAAAATCTGATTTCGTGGCGTTCGAGGTCGAGATCGACTACAACACCCACAGCACCATGTACACGTCAGAGTGCGCCAGCGCCAAATTGTCAGTGAACAGTCCATTACAACTCTGAGTACTCGCACATGCACGCACGTGCGCGCGCGCAGGCACACACGCGCACGCACGCACGCACGCACGCACCCACGCACGCACGCACGCACGCACGCACACACTGGCGCGCACCTGTCGCGTTTAATACTAGGGGCGACGGGCGAGCCGCGCAAGCGGCGAGCCCGGAGGAGGCGAGGCGCGCAGCGCCGAGCCCGTTAGCGTCGCGAGCCGCGAAGCGGCGAGCGACCTAGCGCGTGAGCGCGCGCCGAAGGCGCGCGCGATCGCGCTAGTCTTCCCTATACATGGAATTTCTCGTGCTCTCGCTGCCCTACGTTACAGATGGCGTTCTTCCGACTGTCTTTGGCTAATTGCGCGGCTCTAGACTGGAAGGCGTCATGGAGAAGGGTATGCTATGTGGGCCATTGACGGCCTCCTAGCGTTGCCCCTAATCCAACAACAACCTTCTACATTCGTTCGGATTATGATCAACAGACCTACCGTGAATGCTCCAATTGTAGCTCCGCGGTCCTCCAATAGACCCCCCCCCCCTCCAATAGTGCCCCCGAGTAAGTACGGGATTGAAAGAATAGTTCCCGGGGCACTATTGGAGGATTTACGGTGTATTGCTTCAGGCGGCAAGCCTCGGCTGCCCCCCGGGGCACTATTAGAAGAAAGTCCCGCCAAAAAGTCCAGACAAGCTTACCCCAGACGTCCTCGAGATCGGACACATCGTTTCGGCTGAGAGCGGTCCACTGGCGCTCAAAGCGTCTGCGCGCAGAGGCCGACAGCTCACTGTACCAGGAGATCAACTCTTCAGACTTGAAAAGTTTCTTGGAATTCAACAAAATTCGAAGATCCCGTTTCTCTGTCCTGCTCAGCGAAGAACTACTGCCAGAAGCTGAAGAGATAGTTTAGTTTATGAGAGCACACCAGGTTGCACTTTCGAAACCAGATCTTGCCAGATGCGTAAATGCGCATTGGGCTGTTTGTTACTGTGTAATTGGTACTGTAATTAGTAGGGATGAGCATGGGCCGGGCCGGGCCGGCCCGGCCCGGCCCGGCCCGGCCCGTGGGCCGGGCCGGGACGGAATTCCAGGCCCGTTTTGCGGGCCGGGCCGGGCCGGGCCTGTGTTTTGAGGGTGCGGGCCGGGCCGGGCCGGGCCGGACGTTCTTGGCTGGCCAACGTAGATAGCTACCTATGTAATGCATTGTAAGTATCGGCGACTATTCTGCACCGTATTAGCAACTTTGTATTATATGACGCGCGTCTTTCGCGCTCAAATGGTGCAAAGGCCGTAAAATGGTTGTGAACTGCGATTCTGAGAAGTGGATGCGCCATTCCGTTAAGTAAATCACGCAAATTGGCATACGGTATTTCAGAAAATTGTACACTGTAGTGACTGTACTTATTTCGTGTTGCGGGCCGGGCCGGGCCGGGCCTGCGATATGGAGCAGTTGGACGGGCCGGGCCGGGCCGGGCCTGGATTTTGAGGGTGCGGGCCGGGCCGGGACGGGCCGGACTATCTGGCGGGCCGGGCCGGGCCGAGATGTGCAGGCCCGTGCTCATCCCTAGTAATTAGTACGTACATTTACACGCAAACGTATATGCAAACTTATCGTTCGCTAAGCTGAACTGCTGTGCTCTTCTGATGAACTAAACTTGGTTACCGCAAACCCTATAACTAGCCCCCCCCCCTCCTATAATCATACACCCTTCTAGAGCTCGAACGAAACCATGCGCCCCCCGGGGGGGGGGCTAATAATAGGGTTTATGGTAAATCCATTTCTGCGCAACTTACACGAGCCGAATCCGTTGCGATGTTTTTCGTTCAGCCAACTCTTTAGCCCTCCACTAGAGACCTTTTCCAGTGACTGACGTCTCTCACTTGCGCTCAGACTGTCTGAACTCTCGAAAGGAATGTTCATTCAAATTCAAACTGCATTTTATTTCAATTTATAATTTCGTACCCCAGACTTGTTCGAGGTCCGAGAGTTGGCGAGAGCTGAGCGAGCGCCACTTTCTGGTGAATCGCTTGCGCTCCGAGGACGATAGCTCTTTGTACCACTCAAAGAGATCCTCGGCGGAGGCGTAGAAAGTTTCAGAACCCACCAGCCTTTCGAGATCGCGTCGTTCCGAGAGGCCCAACGAGCCTCCACCAGAAGCTAGAGAGCATCGGAAGATGGCGATATTGCATGGCGTTGGTATGCAGTGCAATCGGTGGCAACATAACAACGACACGCAACATTTTAGAACGTCACATCTATACATGTGCAACTCTTTGACACGAATGCAACATTCTGTTGGTACGTACAGTAAGTTACATACGTATACCGTAAAACAGTGAAATAGCTCTCTTCCCGTCCAGATGTTCACTTCAACAACCTGTGATTGAGTTCAGTGCACGTACATAAGCATATGCATTGTAAAACTGACACGATCCGAATCCGCCGCCAGAAGAAGAGCCGGAGCCGCCTCGATAAACTTTGTTGAGCCAACTGTTCAGACCGCCGCCCAAGACTTTGTCCAGCGCCTTTCGTCTCTCACTGGCACTCAGACTGCCTGAATTTTCAGATTTTAAAGTCAAACGCTGTTTTTTGTTCATTTAAATTTCAAATCTCTCACCCCAGACTTCTTCGAGGTCCGAGAGCTGTCGAGAGCTGAGCGAGCTCCACTTGCGTTTGAATCTGCTGCGCTCCGACGACGACAGCTCACGGTACCACTCGAGCAGCTCTTCGGAAGCGTAGAAACTTCTGGAAGACAGCACAGTCTCCAGCTCGCGCCTCTCGGAAGAGCCCAGCAAACGGCCACCTCCTCCTCCAGAAGCTGCAACTTTATGCAAGTTTTTTTGTGACATGTAGTTGCTAAACTGTTACAATTTTTGAGGAAGTTGGGCGCAAAACGAAAATTAAATTTTCGACACATTTTTCGTCTTAGGCATTCAGGACCGGTATTCCTGTGACCTGATGGGTTCAAATCCCAGCACTGAAACTGCCCTTTTCCCTAACTCTTTCATTAAGCGCAAATCGAAAGTCTCAAGAAGTCGCAAACTGTTTCAAAAGTTCGATAAAAGTGATCCAAACTGGTCCTCTTTTAGTTTCAGCTCGACTGTACGGCGTACTATATATTACAGCGAACTCAGTAGCAACATAGGTTTAATTAAATGGAAAAAAATTAAGCACTTACAGGAACCGAAGCCGCCCCCGGTCGATGAACCGCCACGGACCCTTCTGTTCAGCCAGCCTTTGAGACCGCCCCTCGCGACTTGTCGCAGCGCCTGGCGTCTCTCTGACCCGCTCAGGCCGCCTGCATTGCATGCGATGCGATACAGTGTTGTCACTGTGCCAAACAATTGTGTTCCTCTCTTATTATCTCCAATTAAGGACACGTTGAAATCTACAGATACCTATGTGTACTTATGTACGTTGAAGAGTAAACAAACACTGCAGGCTCCTCCAATTGTGGACACCACCCCCAATAGTGCAAGGAATGGGGTAAACAGTATATAGGTAGACATCTAGAGTATACAGTGCTATTCGGGACGTAGCGGTAAAACGTAGTGGGAGTGTGCTGTACGTCCATTAGTATAGCATCGTTTTATAACAGAGTGTACTTACTCCAAGCTTCCTTGAGCTCGGCCTTGTCGGCTCTGCGGCTGGCACGCCACAGACTCTTGAAGTCGGAGCGTTCCGTCGACGACAGTTCCATGTACCACTCTATGAACTCGTCTGAGCTGGCCATTTCCGAGCCCACCAGCCGCTCGATCTGGCGCCACTCAGAAGTCGTCAGCGATCCTCCGCTGGAGCCTAGAAGGGAGCACATCGATGGTGCGCATGGATGAAGAAGCGGGTGGGCAGTAGAGATGAGCATGGGCCTGGAAATCCCAGCCCGGCAAAATCCGGCCCAGGCCCGCAAATTTCTATTGAATTTTCGTCCAAAAACGAGGCAGGCCCGGCCCGCCCCTGGAAAATCAGGCCCAGACACGGCCCATGCTTATCTCTAGTGGGCTGCGCATGGCCTAGTCGTAGAGAATCGGCCTCTTGCGTTCGCGGCGGTTCCGGATTCGACTCTTGATTGAGCCACCGGCGTGGATTTTCCTGTCATGGACTTTCTCGTGCTGTCGTTGCCCTAGATCGCAGATGGCGTTCTTTCGAATGTCTTGGCGGCCTAGGCTAATTACACTGCAAGTGCCTCTCATTGACGGCCTCTGGGCGTTGCTTTTGATCCAACAACAACAACAACAACAACAACAACAACATGGACTGAACAACCGATTACAGAGGTTCAGAGGTGCGCATACCGGATGTGGAGCCGCCAGAGCGTCTGCGCGAAGAGCCACCACCCGAACGCCTTCCAAGCCAAGTGCCTAGGCCACCCTTCGAGGCCTCCTTTAGAGCCTGGCGCCTTTCCGAACGAGTTAGGTGACCTGCACTTTACTAGATGCGCATTGTTGTCGATGTGCAGCGCGTCTGCATACAGTTGCACTGCACTGCAAAAAAGGTGCACAGCTTCCTGTGCGTCTTCTTACCCACCCCAACTGCCCTCCAGGTCCGTGACGTCACCGGTGCCCAGACGGCGCCAATTGGTCTTGAAGCGACGTCGGTCGGACGAGGACAGCTCGCCGTACCAGCCGATGAGATCACTCGATGAGAACAGGTCGTGCGAGCCCAGCAGTGACTGGAGCTCGCGGAATTCTGCAGAGCTCAAAGAGCCGCCCCCAGAACGGCTCCCGAATTTGCCGCCCAGGTCCTTCAGACGCGCCCAGCGACTGAGTTCGTTCGCTGCGGAGCTGCCTCTCAGGAGCTTGCTGAAAGGTGTTCAGCTAACAGCTTGTCAAACCGGTTTATAGTTGAGAAACGCGTACCCAAAGAGCTGGCTCTTGTCGGAGCTGCTGAAGGAGCGCCAGTTGCTGCCGAGCTGGCGTCGCTGCGAGGCGGCCAGGCTGCGCCAGCCTCTCTGGAAGCTGCCCCGATCGCCGCTGGACAGTCCCTCCACGTGGCGCAGGCACTCGTCACGGTCGTCAGAGTCGAGGTCCGCGAGCAACGACTCCCAATCGCGGCGCTCAGAGCTCGAGAAACGACGGGAGCTTCCAGAGCCACTCCGGGAGCCAAATAGTCCACCGGAGCCTCCGGAACCGCTCCGGGATCCGAATCGTCTTCGGGAGCCTCCTGAGCCACTGCCACTCCGGGACCCAAATAGTCCTTGGAATCTTCCGGAGCCACCATTGCCACTCCGGGACCCAGATAGTCCTCTGGAGCTTCCGGAGCCACTCCTCGACCCAAATCGTCCCCCTCTTCCAAAACCAAGGCCTCCACCGCTGCCTAGAGCCAGTCCCCTTCCAGGCCCCCCTTCGCTTCCACGAAGCCTCCGATCTTCTCCGTTTGACGAGCCAGACGTTCTCCTGCTGTGCCCCAGAGCGAGTCCTCTGCCATTGCCTCTCTCGTGCGAGGAGCCTCCTGAGAAGGCTCGACTTCCCGGGCCCCTGAAGCCTCCGTCGCGTCCTAGACCCGGCGGCCTGCGTCCTCTGGGTCCGTGTCCCTTGCCGCGTCCGCAGCTGACAATGGTCACTGCCAGCAGCAGCGAGAGTGCCAGCGTCTTCAGCATTTCGCCGGTTGCCCTTTGTTGCGTTCAGTCGAGAGAGAGAGAGACAGTCGGCAGGCAATCTTCGCGACAATCTTTGCGGAGCGCTGGCCTATTACCCACTCGCGCGCCCAGCCCACGCGCGCGTGCGTCATGTCACGCTAACCAGCGTACAAAAGACACGGGGAAGGATGAGACGGTGGGAAGTGCGCCAGGGATGCGTAGGCGCTAGATTTTAATCGCTGTTCCAGTATTCTGCACCCGTTCTGATCTGAGCATTGAACGTTGTGCATGACGTATGTATGCGTGTACTACTACTGAGAGCGACTGCACTTGCTGCTGACGTCGTCAAAACAAAAATGCATTGTAGTGCAGACAATGGTCGACCCGAGTAAGCACATTGGTAGAAAAGGTTGAGGGAACCTTGAAAAGTCCAATACGACAGTTTTGTACGGTGGGGGACACATTTTCTTCTAAAGTTTATGTTTTCTAGACGAAAAAAAATCCCAAACAAATGTCCGGGGTGCTATATTCGAAAAATGACAATTTCGGTGTCGGTTGCATGATCAATGGGCAAGACGCATCTCACCCACTCGTGCCATGCCCAGTGAAAGAGTGCGCAAACCGATGGCATCAAAAACGGTTATTCAGTCAAGTTGCGCAACTGTCATGTCCAAAGGGTTTAAATTCCAATCAATAGTTTTGATCGCAATCCACCATCTGTCGCGTGTATGCATGTAGCACTGATCAATAGCCGGCCTTGATGTCATATTTGTACTTGGGCTTCTTCTCGCCAGTCTTGATCCGAAACACGTGCCTCTCCTTAAAGCCGTGCGCGTTTTCCTTCTGGTCGAGACACGTGACCTGAACTGCGGACACTGCATTGCTTTTGCAGTTGTTGCTGCTGATCAAGGTCAACGCTAGGAGGCCAACATTCCCCCCATTACAGCTCATCCATCTCCATGCATGACGCCTTCCTGTGTATAAAGTCATACAGCGTACACCGTATATTTAGCCCCTATAATTATACATACACCCTCCTAAGACCACTTTGAGTCTATGAGCCCCCCCCCCCCATAATTGCGCCCCCTCCCTAAATGGACCATCGTCTGATGTGTGGGTGTATATGTGCATGTGAGACTGTGTGAGAGTGTGTTAGAGTGTACCAACGTATGTGCGCAGCGTCTTTTTCCCTTAATAATCCCCTCCGCGCGCCGTTGCGCCAACAAAGCCACGGACACAGACATCGACCCCTCCAGTTTATAACCCCCCCCCCCACCCCCTACAATAATAAGTATACACCCACCTTTGGCTCAAAGGAGACGATTAGCCCCCGGGGCCCTAATTATAAGGTTTACGGTATGCAAATTAGCAACGAGGGCCGCCAAAGACTGTGAAAACGCCATCTGGAATCTAGGGCAGCAACAATGAGAGGAAATCCAATAACAGACGTGGTTCCTCGTTAGTGGGTGGATCCAAGAAGAATCAAACCCAGGAGTTCAGAACCGTGCGCGCAAAAGGCCCATTCTCCACCACTATGCCATCCGCTGTACAGTAGCCACACTGATTCCACAATTAAAACGTTTCAATTTGGATTTATATTTCATAGAATTTTATTTGACAGAAGTTCCCAAGCGTTGTTTGCGTGAAGGATAATTTCCTTGAATTCTTAGAGGATTGCGTGGCAACCGGACAGCTGTGTACCTAGCCTGGTGGTAGAGAATACCTAAACCTTTTGCGCGCACGGTTCTGGGTTCTATTCTTGATGGATCCACTAGATCGAGGACTTTCCTTCCATTTGGTCTTCTCGTTCCGTCGCTGCCCTAGATTACAGATGGCGTCCTTCCGAATGGCTTTAGCTAATTCTGCAGCTTTAGACGGGACGGCGTCATGGAGAAGGGTATGCTGTGTAGGCCACAGATGGCCTCCTAGCTTTGCCCCTAGTCCAACAACAACACACGGTTGATGGATCCACTGGAGAGGATTTCCTGTTAGTGGAGTTGCTCGTACTGGATGCTGCCCTAGATTCCAGGTTGGCCAACGTATGTACAGTGCGTTAGAAGGTTAGGTCAGGAGCTGAGCGTGGGCCAGTGACGGACCTCTTGCGTCGCCCACAATCCATCCACAACTGATGGCAAGAGCCCGTCACCAACCTTGGCTTTGAGGTAAATGTCCGGATCTCCCCACAGCCAACTGTCGTGGGCTGTGCCTTCGCACAAGTACTTCAGCACGCCCTCGTCCTCCCAGATGTGGGCCTGCATGCACACGTACATTTGCGTTCCAGGGAATCAAGCGTGGCGAGGCTCGGCTGCGGGGCTATGGCGTAGTCCGTAAGGCGTTGGACTCCTGACCGCGAGGTCGGGGGTTCGAATCCTTGCTGGGTGAAAACCACGTCAACCCCCTTGGGCATGGGGTTTAAACCAGTGCTCCGGTTTCTGGCTGTACCGTGGCTTCAGCCAAAAATCAGTGCCAGGTGGGGGCCCACCTTGCCTCGCGGCAGAACAACGCCCATTGTTATGTATATGTATATACGGCGCCGCCCTTTGATCTGGTGATTCAGTTAACCGCCATTGTGCTGTGTCAGGTGGTTGTCGTCAAAATAAAGTTAAGTTAAGGCGAGTAACGGCCAATTTACACGCCTCCGGTCGGCACCGGTCAGCCCCTTCCGGCACCATCCGGTCAGCGGGACGCACCTATCAAATGCACCGTATCGATTTTCTGCCCTTCAAATTCAGACTGGGTTGAAGTCGGACCGGCAGTGAATCGATACCGTGCATTTGATAGGCGCGTCCAGCTGACCGGACGGTGCCGGAAGGGGCTGACTGGAGGCGTGTAAAATGGGCCTTTGCACGCGTTGCGTTGGTCAGATGCGGTAAAACAACCCAAATAGTGCCGCCCACCTAAATATAGTCCCCATTCCCCTTGGGCGAGGTAGGTAAGAATATAGTGCCTCTCTTCTTAGAGTGTCTCCTCGGAGGGCCCGGAGGGGGCGTTGGAAGTGCAATGAATCTACGATTTACTATACAACAAATCAGTAACGTATACATATGTACCTAGTAGAGTTGGCACATTTAAGATACCTACTCACCGACCCCAGCACTGACATTGGCCTGGAGGATACGGTGACGTAATAGGAAGGGGGGGGGGGAGGGAGGGGATCTGAGGGTTTTGGGGCGTTCTGTAGCGTTCACTCACGTCGCATGCTTTTTCGCTGCTGAAAAGGTCTTTGTCGTACACACGAACGCGCGTCCGGGAGGCGACGGGCTTCGGATCGTGCATGTCCGTGTTCTTGCACGTAATAGTGCCCAGCCACACAACGTCAACTGCAGACGATTTGAAGGTGTACACTCAGGCACGCACGCACGCACGCACTGGCACGCACGCACGCACGCACGCACGCACGCACGCACGCACGCACGCACGCACGCACGCACGCACGCACGCACGCACGCACGCACGCACGCACGCTCGCACGCACGCACGCACGCACGCACGCACGCACGCACTCACCGGCACGCACGCACGCACCGGCACGCACGCACCGGCACGCACGCACGCATGCACGCACGCACGCACGCACGCACGCACGCACGCACGCACGCAGGCACGCACGTACGCACGCACGCACGCACGCACGCACGCACGCACGCACGCACGCACGCACGCACGCACGCACGCACGCACGCACGCACGCACGCACCGGCACGCACGCACGCACGCACGCACGCACGCACGCATACCTTTGCCAGGAGTTGCCGACGGAAGAGAGATGGCGAGTAGGAGTGCTAAAACCACGAACCTTGACATGCTGATGCCTTTTGCAATTGGCGATTGAAAATGAAACTGTACTGTAAATGGCGCGGGTATCTTAGGGGTTTTGTGAGAAAAGATAATGTATGGCATCTAGTTAGTAGGTGAAACAGTCGCCGCTGCTAGCGCCTGTAGTAATTTCCACTTTGCTTTGATCTTTGCGCTGATTAGTATTCGAATCGAGCTTTCCATTCGACTGTCTAATCAGGCTGATTTAATAAACGTGAACCAGCGCATTACTAGGACATTATACTGTAAAACCATGCGATTTTCAATGCACATTTGAGATGTGAGAAAATGGCGACGTCGTCAATAAGGCCACAGACTTGAAAGAGACAAAAGCGCTTTCGACAAACACCACAACGCTCTCGTTTGCGGCTTGAGGGATCGCCACAGGCGAAGCGTCACACAGAGAGTAGGCCAATCACACCTTTTTAGCTGGACCGCCAGGCACGGTAGTGCCTAGCGATGTCACCAAAAAGTCTGAAGACTATTTTTTTGTTTTTTAATTTAATTAGAAAAGTCAAACTACTTATTTAACACTTTTTAACTTATTAAAAAAGTCTACTCTCTTATTTAACAGTTTTTTAATAAATTAAAAAGTCCTCTGTTTACTTTTTTAATTAAAAAAATACATTTTTAATTAAAAAGTATTTTTTTAATGAAAGGTATATTTTTTAATTGCATTGCGATTGTCTCCAAATACGATTGTCTTTGTCACCAACTTGGCACATGTCAAGTCAACATGTCAACATGTCAACACTCAACATAGACATTTCCCAATAGTGAACCACTAGTCAGTGGCATAGTTCGTCTGAGAGGCACAGATTGATCGTCCTCAGCCTTGTCGCCATCCTCCGGCTGCGTCCATGCTTTTCAGCTACTATGTATTCCAGTTGGCGTTTCGCACCTCCGGCAAGACGAACGGCGGACGGCGCACCTAGGCACACGCATAGAGGAAAACCATACAAACCACTCTCAAGAATGCTGCGTACACCAACATTTACTCGCTTTTATCGTTTTAGACAGAGTGAGAATCCTTTGGGAAAATTCTGAGGGAGGGGTTGGGTGGGTGTTGGAAAAATAGTGGGGTGGGTAACCCCCCCCCCCCCCCCCCCCCCCCCAGGGTGTGTTAGAAAGACTCCGTGCTAATGTGGCGGTCTGTTTGGACCCCGTGTTTAGACATTGGCTCTGCATGCTTCGTATGCATCGCACGCGTTGCACGCATCGATTACGAATTGCCGCCAAGTTTGAAGGTGCGTTAACGGTGCTCAAATGGAAACAAACGATGCTCAAATGCAAATACGGTACCGCCCAATTCAAATACGCGTATGTGCAACGTGCTAAGCTAATCGTAGAAGTTGGTTTAGATAAACACGTGCAAAATATACGGAATATATACAAAATTCCTCGTGCGATGGCGTTGTCTGTATGCGGCGCACCTTGCGGCGGCGACGACGTGACACGCAAAATGCACTTTCTTACGCGAATAAATACTCATGAGATTCGCATAAAAAGATGTGCAATGCGAACGAGGCGCATGAGAATGAGATGAAGCATGAGACCTAGGCGACCGACGGAGGCTTCTTTACCACACTGGAGCAGCCCTAATAAGTGGTGGTGGTGGGGGGGGGGGGGGGGGTTCTCAGTCAAGCAAGTCAAACGCAACACCCTGCCCGCCTCCAGTTCCAGAAGTCCCGGGACGCTGCCAGGAGGCGACTGAAGTAGAGGGGGGGGGGGAGGGGGGTTCTAATTCAAGCGAGCCAAACGCGACACCCCGGCCCGCCGATGTCTGCATGAGATCAAGTGTCACGTCTGCCGGTCGTAGAACAGCAGGTAGGCGTCATGGCTGTCGAAGGCGGCCCAGTCGGCGTCGGCGCCGAGGTACACGACGCTGCTTCTTCATGAGTGCGTGGCAGACGGCCACCCACTCGCCTCGGAACTGAAGTCGATATAAATGTGGCCGACGCCAAGCGGCGCCTGAAACGCGTGTGTACCTTAGCGTGGATGGTATAGAACTGGACGAAGTGCTGCGGCGCGCAGTGGAAAGTGGCGTGGGCAACGACACGGCCGACTGCGCGGCGACTTGCAGCTCCTGGTCCGTCGCAAAGATGAGCACGCCCAACTCCTCCGAACCGTCGAGGAACCAACTGCAGTAGGCGGGGCAGCTGCTCGTGGCGCCCATGCACACGAGCATGCACAGCTCACCTCTCGCGTTCCGAGAGCTCCAGCTTGCGACTTCTGAACGTCTCGGCAAACACTGACGTCTCAATGTTCTGGAAGAGCACGCCCGGCACGGCCTGGGCGTGAATCCGGTAATATTGAAAACATTTTGTTTTTGAATAAATTTTGCTAGAAACGGCCGATTGCGCTGAAATTTTGAGGGATTGTAGCACCATATCGGAGGTTTTGTTTCACAAAGTTTCGGCCGGATCGGTTAACCGACGCGGGTTTTACAGGCCCTCAAGTGGAAAGGACCGATTTTACACATTTGTGCCTCTCTGCTTAGCCGTCGCATAAGCGACGTTGCCCAAGGTTAGCCACGAGGAGGCGCAGAGTAGGTCTTTAACCTCATGGTGGCCCTGAAGAGGGCCGTTGGGTTGGAACAAGAAGGGGGGGGGGGTTGCCCCCATGGGGGCAACAATTATGATCTACCTGTCCATTTTAGTTTCCCCCAGGGGCCAACAATTATGAGTTGTAGATTTTTGGCGACGTGTCACAAAAAGAGCCAACAAGAGCTCTGCGCAAGAGCAACACAACAGCACACTACGGCTCGCAGACATACTGAGCTGGGTGGGACACAACACGACACTTCAAGACAGATGGATCGCTACACGTACTGTGCACGAGACAGCGAAAAGGATCGGCAGTCCGTCAGGTGCTTGCGCATGGCGGCCTGCATGAACGAGACGTCGCCGATGCTGCGGCCCCTACCCTACCGTCAGCCAACTCGAACGCGTTGGCGATGGCGAACAAGCCGCAGTCGCTGCCGCCGGTCTGCGTCTGAGACTTGACCATGGTCACGTTGAGTTCGCCGTCAATGGCGCTCGTTCCGTACAGCTGGCACAGGTTGATCCTCGTTTCCTTGATAATGTTCGTGTAGAGGGAGTCGACGAGGAGCACCTCCCCGCCGACGCTGCTCGACACAACGCGTGTGCAGAACCTGGACTGCCACGGCCAATCAGGTCCACCACACCACATCCCACATGTTCAGAGGTGTGGACGGAATTGCGACGGGATGCAACGCTGCAATCTTCTTGGGCATGCCCTTTGTTGTTTTTCTTGGCGTCGACGGAGACGAGACAGAGAGAGAGTGAGAGACAGACAGAGGGACCAACGGCCCGCGAGCGACGCGACGGAAGAGCGAGCGAGCCAGGTGCAAAGAACAATGCAGGCAGCGCAATGCATCTAAGAGAGCGGCACATAACAAAGGCGCGGCGCAATGGAGGACACCAATGGGAGCACCGCACCGTCAACAACTAAGGGTGTAGGCTAATTCAGATAGCAGAGCTCGAAGACAGCGGGACACTGTAGACAGCGAAGTTTGCTTTAAATGACGATAGACTTACCGTAGTTAGCTGCACTGTAGGCATAGGTGGGCTCAGGGGTGGTCTAGGGGGGGTTCACCTCCCCCCTGGCTATGGCCGTCCCGCTTTTTTGCGGGAGCGACCCCCCCCCCCCCCTGGCCATCGCCATCCTGGAGAACTTGCGGGAAACCCTCTCTCAATATTAAAAAAAATGGGTAAATATGCGTGTTTTTGTTTCTTTTTCAGTGTAGTATGACCCAAAAACACCTGAAAAGTGGTATTTAGACCTTATTTTGACCCATTTTAGACCAAAACGTACCCATTTTTCACGTTATTATGGTGCAAAATCCTCCACTTAAACCACCCCTCCTCCAAAATTCTCGATCCCGGTCATTTTATCCGGGATGGCTCTAGACCCCCCCCCCTCGAAACCCCCAGACACCCCCCCCCCCCCCTGGCTTTTGGACCAATCTACACCTATGACTGTAGGTACAACGTACATACGTATTCAACACCCTTCAACACCACCCATCGCTCACTGCAGACGGTGCACGCATTGCAGTAATCGATCACGTCCGTGACGTAGATAGCCCAGTGATACCGATGAGCGATGGACGTCTGGAAAGAGTGAGCCCACTAGTCATGCTTGGCGTGTCGCGTCGATTAGATTGTTAGCACAGAGTTGGCCTGCTTCCAGGACAGTAGGACACTGCCTGCGCCGCGCTTCCACCCCTTCTATAACAGCAGGACACTTACTGTGTTCCACTTCTTGTTTCGCCTTTGGGCAGACGCGCACTTTGCGTGTGTCACTGCCATGTGCATGCGGCACCGCCCATCGGCCCATTCCGAAAATAAAACTTTGCAGAAGCGAAAAAAAAATGCTTTTCATAACTAGCTGTAGCTACCGCATAGTGATTTGCCTAGTAATTTGGGCGCATTTTTGTTGCCCCCTGGGGGCATCTAAAATGCCCTGGGCTGCCATAATTGTTGCCCCCATGGGGGCAACAATTAGGTGGGGGCATCTATTATGTGACACCGGCACTGAGCATGGTGCACAGTGTCCTTCGTGCTCCTTTTCATCGAGCCGTGGCTGCGCACGATCAGTGACGGTGGCGGCTGCCGCTGTCGGCCATCGACTGTCGGCCGCTGTCGTCCACAATATGCAACAGATGCAACAGGTGCAACAGATCACTGTTCCCGCCTCCTAAGCCTAAGCCTAAGCCTAAGCCAAAGCTAAAGCCTAAGGCGTCAGTTGAATGCAGCACACGTTAAATGCAGCACACGTTGTATGTGATAAAGGATGCAGGCACGCAAGCAGGTAATGTATGCAAGCAAGTTGACTTCTAGGGCTTTTTCTTGGCTTAAGGTTGGGCTTAGGCTTAGGCTTTAGCTTAGGCTTAGTCTTAGGTTTAGGCCACGAAAGTCGACTTGCCTGCATACTTTACCTGCCTGCACTCTGCTACAGCGATCTGTTGCATCTGTTGTGTGTTGTATCTGTTGCATATTTTCAAAATACCCCCCATTTGTATATTCCGTTATTGACGCATGTTGGCGAGTATCTACTCCCCGAACAGTCTCCCGAGCAGGTCTCCCGAACAGTCATTTGAATAGGTTCTTAAACGGCGCAAATGCAAGCAGAACCTGTTGATTCGGTTTGCTAATCCGTTGGTTGTCCGTTAAATTGGGCGGTGACCAAAATTGAGGGTAGTGCCAGGTTAAGTAAAGTCGCCTGTTTTGCGGTCTGGTGTGTGTCTGGTCTGGTTGTGAGTGCATCAAAACTGACGGAGGCGGGGGTGTGCAACCGGCGTCAACAAGTAACAACCCTGACATGTGCTACCCGCATACGGGCCCGTGCCAACCGCAAAAGGCCAGAAGTTGGCAGCGGCGGATGCAACGCTGACGGAGAAGACCGCCGTCGTCGGTGGCGTTCGCGAGCGGCGGCGGCGGCGGCGACGCTAGTGGCAGCAGCATTGTATGTAGGTATGTATGTATTTCACCCAACACGTTACTATACAGCCGTCAAGAGAAAACAGCGCTCGTCATATAAGGAGGCATCAACGCAAACCAAAAGGAATAGTTTATCAAGTATCGGCAACGCGCAAACACATGAAATACACTTGCGCGTAAAGTACACGGACACTTAAGTAGACGTACACGCAAAGAACGATACTGCAATATGTACACGCTCGCGGAGAGGCGATCCGTCGTACGAAGTGACGCGTGTGTAGGCGACGCCAATGCACTGTACTACGCCGTGCATAGTCTGTCAGACTGCCTGAGTTGTGGACATCGGCACTTTCGGTCCCTCGCACGCTCGATCGCGGCAGTTTTAGTGGCCAGGTCTGGAACGTCGACACATTCGAACAGTCGACCCTCGCACACGACAGCGGGGGCTGGGCCGCCGGAATGATTCGCGGTCGCTGCTGTCCATCGGCACGAAAGAGGACAGCAGCAGCGAAGAGTCGCTAGGTAGGTAGACATGGACAGGAGTAGTAGGTAGACATCTACGATATCAACCTGCTGTTCTACTACCAGCAGGCAGACGTGTGGATCCGAACGTGTGCCTCATTCTCGTCGATCAAATTTTAATCCTAATCTCAGTGTAAATTTACATCTCATGGAAATATCACTTTGGTGTCTAGCCTAGGCACTTAGGCTTATTACGTGTCGAACGGTTACTGCATTCAGCCAAACGCACCACCAGGGCAATTTTTGCTCGCACAAAATTTGCTACTATCAGCACGGCGTATCACACTCATGTTTCAATTGGGCTGTGCCGTGCAACAGTAGATACTCGTTCATTTCCAGTAGATACTCGTTAACGCACCGTTAGGTGCGTTAACGATGTTCAAATGGAAACAAACGATGTTCAAATGCTAGTACGGTACTGCCCAATTCAAATACGAGTACGTGCGTGCTAATCGCAGAAGTTGATATACATCAATATGTGCAAAGTATCCGAAATATATATAACATTTCTCGGGCGGCGGCGGTGGCTTGTCTGTATATCCCTCCCTCCCCCTTTTGCCCCTTCTGCCCCCAAATTGTGCGTGCCACACGCTCCGCAACGAATGCACGTGCACAGGACGCCCTATGGCGAGGTAAATTAGCGTTTGTGCTTGACAGATCGACGTGGGTAAATCAAAATCTATACTTTGAAGACGTCGCCAACCACTGAGCACTTGGAGCTGGAGGAGAGTCGGCTGCAGAGTAGCTCGTCGTTGGCGCCGAGCACGCTGGCCGCGCGCAGTCGCTGCACTGTCGCCTGGGCCGCGGCCGTCAGCCACTCGCCCCTCGCGGCCATCAGCTCGGAGTCGGCGCGCTCGACGAGCCGGTTGAAGAGCTCCTGGGCGTCGTGCTGCCGGCTTCTGTCAGTGAAGCCCCACACCGCCGGAAGGGAGCTCTGAAGAGGAAACGTATAAGAAAAACGCCGTGAGAAAGCGGCCGACACGCTAGAGGCTTACCAGAAGCTCTGTCAGGTCGGCTGGGGTCTTGCGCCTCAGCGACTGCAGGCTCGAGACGAGGCTGTCGAGCAGCTTCGTCAGAGGCGCCGCCTCGTACACGCGCTGCAGTAGCAGAAGGGGCTCGGCGGCCAAGCATTGGAGCACAGCGCTCAGAAAGCACGTGTTGCCCAGATTGGCAAGCCCGATTGGCGGAGTGGGCGGCCCCTTCAACAATGAAATGAACATGCGCAACGCATGCGCAACGCATGGTATGGAACGTGTTAACGGGTCCAATGCGGACTTGACGCTCGGCAGAGGCTCCTGGAGCAGGGGCTGCGGAGCCGCCGGCGTCCACAGCGAGTCGTTGAGCGCCCCTCTTGTCGAGCGCGCGTTGCGCCTTCTTCGTCCGGCGGCCCTGCTCCTCCAGGTCGGCCACCAAGTACTTGACCTTGTTCAGGAACTCGTCTGCCAGCAGGACCACGTCCGTCCGGTCGAGGCCAGGGTTCAGCTTCAGCTGCAATTCACCGGACTCCGCCGAGACAACCTTATGCAACCAGAACAAGAGAAACCTCGAAGTCAGCCTTGTACTGGCGTAGTCTCTCGTTGACGAGCGCGTACGTCTTGTTCGAGCGTCGCGGCTTCGTCGTCGGCTTGAGCAGAGCTTCGATCCTGGTCTGCTGCCTGAAGTGGCGCTGGCTGAGCTTGTCCAGGAAAGCGACAGCTTCGCGCGACGCGGCCACCTGAAACAGTGTCTTCAACGCAACTCTGGTCACCGCACATGAATACCGACTTTTTCAGCTGAGAGTGGTAGCCCTCGGCAGCGTTGGTCGTCCGGTCGGTGGTGGAAAGCCAGTGGTTGAACCAGTCCGAGCCGACGCGCTTCATCCAGTAGTCGTAGACGTACTTGCGAAAAGCGTTCAGCTCCGCGGCTGGCCAGCCAGAGAAACCGGGCGGCGCCACCCAGCCGGGCGGCTCCTGGGGAGGGTTGGCCAGGTACAGAGCCCAGGCCCACTGGAGCACGATCGGCGGCAACAGCGGCATGGCGCAGATCATGCGGATCCACCGCCATATGACGTTCCTTTCGCCGAACGCCTTACTGTAGAATCGCCAGAGGCCCTTCTCCTTGACCTGGCCCAGGACCGCCTTGGTGTAGTGAAAGAGGCAGCCCTTCACTTTGCTGCGGTCAAAGACGGAGGCGACGGCGCGCATCTCAGCCTCCTCGAAGTCGGTCAAGACGTGCGCGAAGACGACAGTCATGCCCAGCTGTCCCCACGCCCATTTGAGCCGTTCGAAGATGAACGCGTAGGTGGCGCTGGTCTTGTTCTTCATGAGTGCGTGGCAGACGGCCACCCACTCGCCTCGGAACTGAAGTCGTTATGAATGTGGCCGACGCCAACGGCGCCTAAAACGCGTACCTTAGCGTGGATGGTATAGAACTGGACGAAGTCCTGCGGCGCACAGTGGAACGTGGCGTCGGCAACGAGCACGGCCGACTGCGCGGCGACTTGCAGCTCCTGGTCCGTCGCAAAGATGAGCACGCCCAACTCCTCCGAACCGTCGAGGAACCAACTGCAGTAGGCGGGGCAGCTGCTCGTGGTGCCCATGCACACGAGCATGCACAGCTCACCTCTCGCGTTCCGAGAGCTCCAGCTTGCGACTTCTGAACGTCTCGGCAAACACTGACGTCTCAATGTTCTGGAAGAGCACGCCCGGCACGGCCTGGGCGCGGATCCGGTAATAGCTGTAGCGACACTGCTCCCAAGACGGAAAGGCGGCGCTGACGCTGTGCTCCCCCGTCAGGGGCACGTCGCCTTCCAGCTGCCTCGCGGCTCCCAATGTGCCCATTAAGCCCTGCAATAAGCGACATTGACGGGTGGGGTGGCATGGCTGGAAACGTGGTCGCTCACGTGTTCGTGCGCCTCCTGGGGACCCATGCCGCACTCCTTGATCAACCGTCGGCTGCTCCGGTCCAGCTGCTGCGCGACCGCCTCCTGTGCCAGAAGCGGCCGGTGTCACATAATAGATGCCCCCACCTAATTGTTGCCCCCATGGGGGCAACAATTATGGCAGCCAAGGGTCATTTTAGATGCCCCCAGGGGGCAACAATAATGCAAAGTTTTATTTGATTAGATTTGTATTAGATCATTTGCGTTTCGTGTCGGTGTAGCTCGTGAGTTGCGATGGGTCGCAAGAGTATCGTGACTCTGTCGAGTTTTTGCTTTTGATTGGGCAAAAGAAGTGGGCCTGGCCCGCTCCTCAGATTGTTGACAGTAGTAACCCCAATGCAAAAAAAAACGTATCGTGACAAGTGGGTCATCTACATATGTCGTGAAGAACGGCCGATTGTACAAGACTGAGCGTCGCGCGCCAAATATGTTGTGTGTGTGCTCGTTTATGCAGTACCATTGCAGAAAGACACAGGGGCAATGACTTTGCCGCTGCCCCAGAAAGATTCCGAAGAAGGTGCCATCGATGGCCGACCTGCGCCTGAGTCTCCACGAGAAAAAACTGCTGGCTGCCAACTGCTGGCTGGCTGCCAGCAGCCAACTCCTGGCTGAATGACGAAGTCGTGAACGCTGCCCAGCTCCTCATCAAGCAGCTCCACCCTGAGCTGGGCGGCAGCCTGCAGGAGCGGGGAATCGCCAAGACTCTCTCTGGCTTTGACGCTCTCCAAGCCGAGGGAGTCTAGGTTCTGCACACATGCAGAGACCACTGGGTTGTGTCGACTCGAGCAGCGGCGGCGCAGCGGTGCTCCTCGTCGACTCCCTCTACACGAACATTATGTACCAAGGAAACGCGAATCAACCTTGCCGCTTGGGATGTGTTGGGATTAGCCAAATAAAACCGAACCGAAAACCGCTGTATCGAACGAGCGTGGTTGACGGCGAACTCCTCGTGACCATGATCAAGTCCCAGGCGCAGACCGTCGGCACGGACTGCGGCCGGTTCGCGATCGCTAACGCGCTCGAGTTGGCTGATGGCAGAGGCCGCACCATCGGCGACGTCTCGTTCGTGCAGGCTGCCATGCGCAAGCACCTGGCAGACTGCTTTGTGGCTGGCCGAATAGAGCGATTCCCCAAGTCGGCGCAGCCTATGAGGACCAAGGCTGGCCGATCAACTTCGCTCTCAATTGAGCAGTACGTGTAGCGATCCATCGGCCTTGTACAGACGGTGGTACAACAAGGCCATAAGAGCTCGTGTTGGCTCATTTCATGATGCGTCGCCAAACTGTACAACTCATAATTGTTGCCCCTGGGGGGAAACTAAAATGGACAAGTAGGTCATAATTGTTGCCCCCATGGGGGCAACAAAAATGGACAATTCATAATTGTTGCCCCCTGGGGGCAACAATTAGGTGGGGGTACCTAAAATGTGACACCGGCGCCGCTGCCGAGCGCGAGCGCTGACGGAGTCGACTGCGGTCGCGTGCCGACAGCCGAGGTAGGGTCGGGGCCGCTGCTGAGCGCGAGCGCCGACGGAGTCGACTGCGGTCGCGTGACGACAGCCGAGGCAGGGTCGGCTCCGCTGCCGAGCGCGAGCGTCGACGGAGTCGACTGCGGTCGCGTGCCGACATCCGGGGCAGGGCTGGCGCTGCTGCCGAACGCCTCATTTTTTACCTCATTTTTTAATTTTTTAATTTTGTTTTAATTGAATTTAGGCTCGCCTCGAAGACCTCGACGAAACAGAGCGACCGCTCGGTATCGCCCACTTGAGCAGCCTCCGCACATTTGTGTGCGACGCTCTGAGAAGGTATTTACCCACATCTTCTGCCCAATCAATCCCCCCCTCCCCCCTAAATGAGCGACTTTTCCCAGACGGGGTCGTCCGTCAGAGGGTTTTACCCCCCCCCCCCTCCATTTGGGGGTCAGTGAGGTTGGTACCCCATTGGGCATCGCAGTCGTGTGGTCGGGTCACCCCCCCCCCCAGCCACAGTCATCTCGTTTTTTGCGGGAGCAACCTGCCCCCCTCCTCTGTGGCCATTTCCAGCCCGGATGATTTCTGGTAAACTCCTCTATAAAAACAAAATAACGGAAAACAATAGCTCACTCTTCTTATCGTTATAGACTGGGTGACAAATCCTGGGGGATGGATAGCTTCTGGGTGGGGGTGTAAAGTGCCCCTAGATACAGCTGTGCCCTCAAGCTTCCACAGCTTCCAAAATTTTCAGTGTGGGACTTCGTCATCTGCGACTGTTGCATTTGCCCGAGTGCAACGAATTCCTTTCTGAAGAGCTGGACCCGCTGTTGCGGAGAGGACTGCCGAGCGTTCGATGTCTCGAGCTCCCCTACAAACACAAATCTTTTCCCGCCGACTCAAACTGGCCCAGTCTCGTACACCTCGTCTCCGATGATACTAGTCGCAGAGTCCGGAAGCTCATGGGGGCCACGGACCTCGCTGGCCGGCTGGAGCGCCTCCGACTCTGGAGCTGGCTCCGCGCCGACAACAAGTACTTTGGTCGCGGTCGTCTGCGGGCGCTGACGTGTCTCAACATCCGCTTTCTGGAAGCGAGCACGCGTGAGGGCTCTTCGCGCTGCCTGTTTCCCGCCGCCATGCTGCTGGCCGCCCCCAACCTGCGCCATCTGCGAGTCGAAGAGGTCGGCGTTATCACCAAAAGCAGAGAGGACGTCTTCTCCTACCGCGACTTCGTCGCGGCTGCCGAGAACCTTAGAACGCTCGTCGTGTTGAGGATGTACGTGCACCTAGAGTGGTCAGACTCGGCCACCATTATCGACCCAGTCAAATGGCCAGAGACCAGGGCTCCGCTGACGATTACGCGGCCACTTCAGAGGCGGAACCGATTGACGGCGAATAGCTGGTCAGGTCAAGGTCGTGTCGACTTTCCCATTGCTCCTTCGGATGGAATCACTGGAGACAACGTGCGACTCGTTGACGATGAATCCCAATTGATGTCATCACAGAATAGTGGCGCATGCTGCAAGGCAACAGCTCCATACAACTACGGATCTGAAGAAGATGAGGACCCTGAAGCGATCCTGAGCTCGTCCTCGTCAGACGTCAAGTGATGTGTGATGGTGTATTCGTGCTGTGCAAGTTGTGTGCTTATAGTTCGCAGCAGGACGCTGGAATTCGACGATGTAGAAGCATAGGTGTAACTGGGTAGTGTGTAGGTACAGGTCACCCCCCCCCCCCCAGCTTCGGTCAATCCTGCACGAAAAGTAGGACTACCCCCTTTTGTCAAAACTGCACTCACTGCAGGTTAGCCCCATGGCTGAATGTGTTTCTCGTACTTCCCAAGATGTTTTCAGGCCTGTGAGCAGTATTTATTGTCCAAATGTCAAAAATTTCGCCTGCGGCGCTGTATTTTACGCACCTAAAGACCATTTTGGAGTCCTTCGAGCGCGTTTTTGGCCGAAAATTCACCAAATTTTGCCTGCGGCGCTGTTTTTTCAGCATACACTAGGTCATTATTGAGGCTGAAAAATGAGGAATTGTAACAAATTTGGCCGTGCAGGTCACCTCCATGAAAATCCCCGATTCACCCTCAGCTTCGATGCTCAGCTACACCTATCTGTAGAAGTGGTAGAGAAGAGATGCCTTGGCCAGACCATCTAGTGTTCCTGAACTGACTGAGAGATCGCCACCGCCAAAAACTCTGCTCTGTCTGTTCCAAGTTGTCCAAACTGGTGGGATACATGACTCAGGAGTCATATGCGGCCCCATCTCGCAGACATGGATCCCGGAAACTATGGAAATAAAAGTTGCCGCTTGAAATAGGGCGGTGCCTCACTGGCGTCTCGCTGGTCGTTGTCCATGTCGCGGCCGTGTCGGACGACACAATTTCGGGAAACCATGACCGTCGCACGCGTGTCGGACGACACAGTTTCCGGAAACCATGCAGTGACCTATTTCTGGCTGAAGTGTGTCGGTCGTGTCGGACGACACAATTTCGGGAAACCATGACCGTCGCACGCATGTCGGACGACACAATTTCGGGAAACCATGACCGTCGCACGCGTGTCGGACGACACAGTTTCGGGAAACCATGCAGTGACCTATTTCTGGCTGAAGCGTGTCGGTCGTGTCGGACGACACAATTTCCGGAAACCATGACCGTCGCGGCCGTGTCGGACGACACAATTTCGGGAAACCATGACCGTCGCACGCGTGTCGGACGACACAGTTTCCGGAAACCATGCAGTGACCTATTTCTGGCTGAAGTGTGTCGGTCGTGTCGGACGACACAATTTCCGGAAACCATGACCGTCACACGCATGTTGGACGACACAATTTCGGGAAACCATGACCGTCGCACGCGTGTCGGACGACACAGTTTCCGGAAACCATGCAGTGACCTATTTCTGGCTGAAGCGTGTCGGTCGTGTCGGACGACACAATTTCCGGAAACCATGACTGTCGCGGCCGTGTCGGACGACACAATTTCGGGAAACCATGACCGTCGCACGCGTGTCGGACGACACAGTTTCCGGAAACCATGCAGTGACCTATTTCTGGCTGAAGCGTGTCGGTCGTGTCGGACGACACAATTTCCGGAAACCATGACCGTCGCACGCATGTCGGACGACACAATTTCGGGAAACCATGACCGTCGCACGCGTGTCGGACGACACAATTTCGGGAAACCATGACCGTCGCACGCGTGTCGGACGACACAGTTTCCGGAAACCATGCAGAGACCTATTTCTGGCTGAAGCGTGTCGGTCGTGTCGGACGACACAATTTCCGGAAACCATGACCGTCGCGGCCGTGTCGGACGACACAATTTCGGGAAACCATGACCGTCGCACGCGTGTCGGACGACACAGTTTCCGGAAACCATGCAGTGACCTATTTCTGGCTGAAGCGTGTCGGTCGTGTCGGACGACACAATTTCCGGAAACCATGACCGTCGCGGCCGTGTCGGACGACACAATTTCGGGAAACCATGACCGTCGCACGCGTGTCAGACGACACAGTTTGCGGAAACCATGCAGTGACCTATTTCTGGCTGAAGCGTGTCGGTCGTGTCGGACGACACAATTTCCGGAAACCATGACCGTCGCGGCCGTGTCGGACGACACAATTTCGGGAAACCATGACCGTCGCACGCGTGTCGGACGACACAGTTTCCGGAAACCATGCAGTGACCTATTTCTGGCTGAAGCGTGTCGGTCGTGTCGGACGACACAATTTCCGGAAACCATGACCGTCGCACGCATGTCGGACGACACAATTTCGGGAAACCATGACCGTCGCACGCGTGTCGGACGACACAGTTTCCGGAAACCATGCAGTGACCTATTTCTGGGTCAAGCGTGTCGGTCGTGTCAGACGACACAATTTCTGGAAACCATGACCGTCGCACGCGTGTCGGACGACACAATTTCGGGAAACCATGACTGTCGCACGCGTGTCGGACGACACAGTTTCCGGAAACCATGCAGTGACCTATTTGTGGCTGAGGCGTGCGTGCGTGCGTGCGTGCGTGCGTGCGTGCGTGCGTGCGTGCGTGCGTGCGTGCGTGCGTGCGTGCGTGCGTGCGTGCGTGCGTGCGCGCGCGCGTGCGTCCGTGCGTGCGCGCGTGCCGGCCGACCCGCTGACGAGAGCACAATGCTGCTGAGCGGCGGATGCCTAGGCGCCGCTCGCGCCGTCAAGAACCACCAACGGAAGTGCCAGGCTAATTACTCACAAGCAGACGTAGTATCAGACAGAGTGCGCTACGCGACTGCTTGCCTCTTTTCAGATTTGTGGTCAACGGAAGTGGGGGGTGGGGGCGCAACCCCGCCCATCCGTAGCAGTTCGCCAGCGCCGTGTCTCACTTCTGCACTAGATTTGCGACTGACCGAACTCCGCCAAACTTTGAGCGAATGTATGTACGTATGTACTGTTGTATGTGCGTCTGCGCGCGCTGGCCGAGCTCGTCCGCCCAGTCGCCATTACGACGCGCGCGCGCGTGCCGGCCGACCCGCTGACGAGAGCACAATGCTGCAGTGGCGGATGCCTAGCCGCCGCTCGCGCCGTCGAGAACCCCCAACGGAAGTGCCAGGCTAATTACTCACAAGCAGACATAGTATCAGACAGAGTGCGCTACGCGCCTGCTTGCCTCTTTTCAGATTTGTGGTCAACGGAAGTGGGGGGTGGGGGCGCAACCCCGCCCATCCGTAGCAGTTTGCCAGCGCCGTGTCTCACTTCTGCACTAGATTTGCGACTGACCGAACTCCGCCAAACTTTGAGCGAATGTGCGCTGGGGAATGCCCAAACGTTCTGCAATCTTTGATTAAAAGTCGACTGTACAGACCGACACTTACCAGCTGTCTCACCATTCTTGCTGCCAGCTGCCAGCAGCTGCGCGTGTAGTGCCGAGCTTGTGCCGTTCATCGACTGTTGGGTTTGTTCAATTTTGTGCAAATCTTGGAGCACGTTTGGGCATATCATGAGTTACTGTTGTCAAAGGTGTGTGTGTGTGTGTGTGTGTGTGTGTGTGTGTGTGTGTGTGTGTGTGTGTGTGTGTGTGTGTGTGCGTGCGTGCGCGTGCGCGTGCGTGCGCGTGCGTGCGTGCGTGCGTGCGTGCGTGCGTGCGTGCGTGCGTGCGTGCGTGCGTGCGTGCGTGCGTGCGTGCGTGCGTGCGTGCGTGCGTGCGTGCGTGCGTGCGTGCGTGCGTGCGTGCGTGCGTGCGTGCGTGCGTGCGTGCGTGCGTGCACGTCTGCGTGCCTGCCTGTGTGTGTGTGTGTGTGTGTGTGTGTGTGTGTGTGTGTGTGTGTGTGTGTGTGTGTGTGTGTGTGTGTGTGTGTGTGTGTGTGTGTGTGTGTGTGTGTGTGTGTGTGTGTGTGTGTCTGTGTCTGTGTCTGTGTCTGTGTGTGTGTGTCTGTGTGTGTGTATGTGTCCATCCGTGGGGATGGGGTATCCCATTCCATTGTGTGTACCTATGTGCACTGGCGGATCCAGGATTTTGCGACAGAGGGGGGAGAAGGTCAATTTCTTTTCATCGCAGTTTATTCGAAAAGTCAAGTTTTGGGCCTGGCATCGCCGTTTGCTTTGTTTGAAGTATTTTCAACGCACAATAGTGAGTTGCAATATAACCACAGCGCCGCAGGCGAAAATTTTACGCTTTTAAGTGCAAAAATCCAAGGAAAACGTAAAAATCTGCCCACTTTGCAACTGTGCTCGTCCTTTTTTTCCTTCTTCTCCCCCTGAACTCTCCCCCTCCCTCCCCCCCAAATCTGAGCTGACAGGAGGGGAGACCCCCTCTCCCCCCCTTCTGGATCCGCTCGTGCCTATGTGCAGTGTCTGTCTCCATCGTACTCACAAAGTATTTTAATGACTCAATGCCGCCAACAAAGGGCAATCAGGCCAACAAATGAACGGCGAAAATCGCAAGGACTAGTGGGTTTGCCACTTACGTCAACTGACAACTTCGCGAAAAGGCAGTTAAGCCACCCGCGCGGCACAACACGCGACGAAACGAAAATCCGCGGACGCGATGCAGTTATGCTGCATTTTTAACAGAGCCAAAAAAAGACGCAACAATGGGCAGAATGGGCTCTTGGTGAGTGTGCCTAATCTCCAACAAACAAGGTCGCGCAACACGGTGTCTGGGGACGCGGGGGAATAGAGGGGTTCGTGCGGCAACGTTCTCTTCGAAAGCGTGGCGTGTGTGCCGCACGGCGCTTTTGACTTTCACTTCTTGCGAGGCCTGCGTTGTATTCTTATATATTTATTAACGTCCGACGAATTCGTTCTATTGTCAGACACCCATACAGTAACCGGATCAGGAAGAGTGGGGAGGGGCCGGGTGCTCAATCGCCAAACTGTGCGAAGGGACAGCTGCGTGTGTGGAGCAAGGGAAGGGGGGGGGGGGTTGGGGCCTGGAGTATACTGCGTCAACTGATTTACATCGAAAGAACGCGTCACAGTGCAAACAACTTGTAAAGAAGCATAGACACAGAGAGGAACGCACTGAAGGCAAATGTAGTACTCGCGTAAACGGACTGAGACGGGGGGGGGGAGGCTAAATGGCCATTCTGGACTTATAGTGCTACTTTTTGGTGAAAAATCGACATAAATAGCGTCTACAGCGTTATGTAGCATTTGATACACGCGTCCGCTCGGCAGCACAGACGTTAAGGCAGGGGACGCAACGGAATGGTGGCCTGTGTTTTGACCTTAACTCGTTGACGAAACGCATGTATTAAGCCACCGTACGGACAGCGCTACGTGAGTTTTGACGGTGACGCTACGCCCTCCCCCGCTATATTCTTCGAGGTACCACACAATGGCTGCATAAAAGCTCCCCAAAACACTGACGAGCCCTTCTCACCATGTGTAACAGGATGACAGTAGTTAAGGGTGGATTTATACTTCGTTTCGTAGCGGCAACACGAAACAGCGTACGCCATAACCGTTTCGACCGTTACGTCGCGGCCATAACTGTCTCGTGTTTCGTTTTTACCGTATCCCTCGTCGCGCACCAAAACACTCATTTTTTTCTGTGGCTTCCAAGTCGAAATTTGTTGCAGTTTTGGCGTTGAAAATGCGATACTTCTCTAGAAAGGAAAAGGTAGTGAGGCTGTTGGCTCTATCGGAGCTGTCAAAGAGCTTGCGCGCGAGCGGAGATGGTGCGTTCGTCCGCTTCACCAGAATCGCGGCGTCGACGGCATCTTCGCTCGCCAATTGCTGCCGATGCGAGTGATGGACCCTCAACTGCACAGGAATTACTACAGAATGTCTCGCGACAGTTTCGACGAGTTGCTCGAGCTCGTGCGTCCTCGACTCGAGAAGAAGAACACGCACGCACTGCCGATCTCTGTCGAAGAACGACTGGCCTTGAGGTATTATTTTTATTTCTTTATTATTTTTATTTTTTTATTTCTATTTTCGCAACCTGCCCGTGCGTATATGTGGGTTGCATACATGAAAGACTTTTATGGACGTTAGAAAAGAAACTTCTGCATTAAATTTCTTATTTTGATATTTTTTTTATTATAAGAATAGCCAAATAACAAAACGAAGAATTCGGGCTCAGGCAGGATTTAATTGTCTCAGAAATTTAATTTGCTTAGATGAATACGTCTCTTTTATGGAAATTAAATTGATGGTCTGATGTAACATTTATTGGGTGTTTGTTTCAGGACCATTCCGTTGCCAGAGGCGTCTAAGCTGCCAAACTCCAACAAAGTCGCTCCGTTCGTTTTTGTTGGTGACGAGGCCTTCCCATTGCAGGTCTGCTTGCACTGACCCTAGACCACCTTTACCCCACCTATGCCACCCCCCCCCCCACAACTCGTCTTGAACTGTACCTCTTGAACCATATGGGGCAAACCGCCCCCCCCCCACCTGTTACAAGTATGCATTCCCATTCTCTGCAATTTATGAGTATTTGTTCGCTTTCAGGTGGCGCGGTGGCGCATCCTGCGCAAGCCTATCGAGATGAAGGTCGAGAACGCCGACAGCGTGGTCAGGGCCTGCGTGGCACTCCACAACTGACTGCTCGACAACGACGCCGCCGTCTACGGCACGATCGCGCCCGCTGCCGACGACGGCGGTCGAAGTCGAACCGGTGCCCGCCGACCAGCTCGTCGCCCTCGACAGGCGGCCCTTCAACCACCCGACGAAGGCCGCCCAAATCCGCGACACATTCGCCGACTATTTTAATTCCGAGGGTGCCATCGCGTGGCAAGCAAGGTGTGCTGTCAAATCGCGCATCTCAGATCTCGGCTTCCGCGAACTTGATCACCAGAGTGTCTAAAATTCATGAATTTCTTCGGCTTGAGTTGCTCCAGCTTGGGCAGCTCACGCAGTCGGTCGGCGACAGCGCCTAGAGCATCATACATGATTGCACTAATGATAAGTCGACGTACTCAATCAATGGAACCCATCATGTAACCCATCATACTATACCCACACATACCTGTAACCGGGTCTGGAAGAGTGGGGGGGGGGTAGCTGGCCGAGTTTGGGTGGGGGTCTCTGGAGGAAAAAGTGGGGGGGGGGTTTGAAAAAGTGGGGGGGGGCTGAAAAACACCAACATTTACTCACTTCTATCGGTTTAGACAGAGTAAAATTATGGGGGGGTGTTGGAAAAATAGTGCGGGGGCCCCCACACCCCCCCCCCCCAGTTACAGGTATGTACCCACATGAGCACGTGTGCGTGCGTGGGTGCGAGTGTGCGTGGGATATCACTCAAGGTCTCACCAAAGGTGTCGTTGGAGTCGGCGCTCTTCATGGAGTTGAGCTCTCCGACGATGGCCGCCTGGAGGTCGTGCGGGCTCACCTTCGACTTTGTCGACCTCGGCGTCTTCTCAGCCGACATCGCCAATGGCACCGACTGCAGACGACTCGGCATGCCCTCTGCTGAACCAGTTTCATGGGAAAATCCTGGGTTCACATTTGCAATCGCTAGGTGGGAGAGGGTCTGCAAGGAAAAAAAACTGGTGGACACGCGCCAGTAGTGTGGGGGGGGGAGAGAGTACTCAAACCCTCCTACCGCACCTTTGCAGCCCCCCCCCCACCCACCTCATTTGCCTTGACTATGATTGATGGCGCAGTGTGACTCACCGAGCGGCTTCTTGGCGGGCGTCTCGTATTCAAGATCTTGGGGCCAGTCGTCTTCGATGGCGGCGCCACCCTCGGCCAAGGACGAGTCGACTGAAGTCTGCGACAGCGCCTCATCGTCCAAGCCGAAACTCTCGAACGATCTGCAGGCGCCACGCTAGTTGCGGCAAATCAGCGGCGCATGCCAATGAAAACCAAAAAAAAAACGTAGAACATACGGGCGGTTGACGTTCTTCGAGTCGAGAAAGCTCATGGCGCCATAGAACCGCCAGAGCGGCTCCTTGCTCGGGGCGCTGCCGCTCTTCTTCTTCAAGCGGTTCTTCACGGCACGGCGGCTGTTGCACAACTTCGTCCACTCGGAGCGGCAGTAATTGGCTAAATAAACGAAACAAACATTTAAATTACAAAAAATAAAATAAAATTTAAAACTGCTTTACTTTCGCTACATCTAATCAAATATGGCTAACCCGAATCTTTCTGTCCGACGGGACCGGCGTCGAAGCCGAGCTCCTCCGCAAAAAGCTCGCCAATCTCGAGCCAAGCGTTGAGGTTGGCGTCCCTGTCGTGGTGCAGGGCGTCGGACAACTTCCAGAGGTGCTCGTGACGGCGAACCTCTTCTATGGGCCGCTCCTTCCAATCTTCCGACATTTGTTTGCAAAACAACCGCGTTTTGACGCCAATTTAGCAAAAATGTTGACGACCGAAACACTCAAAAATTCCATCACAAACGGAACACGTGTTTTGTTTCGCTCGTTCAAATTTGCGCGCGTTTGAAACACAATTTTTTTGATTCGATTACCGTGAGTATAAATTAAGACCGTAACGAAACGGGCGAAACTGTCGCGCGCGACAAAACGAAACGAAGTATAAATCCACCCTAAATGTTGTATTGTTTCCTTTTCCAGTGTTTCCTCACGTTAAACAGAGGGAGAGAGAGACAGAGTGCAGTTCAGATGCTATGTATCGTCATGTTTACGAAACTAACGAAGTACCGTAATTTTTCCAAAAGTGCCCCAAGGACACTACTGTTTAAATGACTATAAAGAGGGGCGCAGTAGTAATTTTGTCAGATTTTCGATCAATTTTCCAGTAACAATTACCGTTTGATTGTGTCGCGAATTTAAAATTGAACTCCCGTCACGGACACTTTTGACGGGGGTGGGGGTTCTATTGAAGCATTTACCGTCTACCCAACACAACAACTACCACTATAACTGCAACAATTCGCAGCTAGGTACGCTCCACGACGCCCATTTTGTTCCAGGCTCTCCCCCCCCCCTTTTCCTCCACCCTCCGCCTCGCCGCTGCCTTGCAGTGGCGTAGCCAGGGGGGGGGGCAGGGGGCGTTTGCCCCTCCCAAAATTTTCAAAGACCCGATTTTTTCCAAAGGGGGTACTTTTATGACAATTCCCAATTTGACACAAACAGCAGTTTTGCCCCTCCTAAATCCAAATCCTGGCTACGCCACTGCTGCCTTGAGGCACTCTTTCAGAGTCATTTAGCCGACACTCGTGTGTTAGACACACGCCTAGACGCACATTAGTCACAGCGCGCAGTAATACGCGCCCGAACGCACTGTGCAAAGCTTACGTTAAGGCAATTTATCCTCGACCCCCGCCCCCCTTCCCGAACCTGCCCGACCACGTCGCAGCAGTGTTTTACACGTTCTTACACCTGGGGGTGTTTGGGACGGATATGTCGCCGGCATCACCGGGCCGTTGGGGTGAGGACAGCATTTCACGCACAGGCGAGCACAGAACACGACATGCCCTCGCAATTTCACTTGACAAGCTGTAGAGGCGCGCATACACATTTGCTCAGAAAGTCTACGTGGTTGTAGCCGCCGCGAGCGCGGCGTACTCATCGGCGCAGGCGCGACCGCCCATACAACAACCTGCCGAGCAGAACATGAGCACAAGAGGAACACTGAGAGACTGTGGTAGGACGAGGACAACGAAAAGCGTCTGGCCGAGTGCCTAGGTCACTGCAGCCTGGCCTATGACACGCCGCTCGGTAGACCGTCTCCACGGCGCTGGCCAGCTGCTGTGGCTGACGCGCGTTGTAACCTGCGCTCCCCCCTAGCACACATCTGAAAACCGGCAAGCAGGGGTGTAGCGCAGCCTGTCTGCCGCTGTGTCTGCTTGTGCGTAGTTAGCCTGGCACTTCCGTCGGTGGTTCTCGGCGGCGCGAGCGGCGCCTAGCGATCCGCCGCTCAGGGCCATTGTGTTCTCGTCAGCGGGTCGGCCGGCACGCGCGCACGCACGCACGCACGCACGCACGCACGCACGCACGCACGCACGCACGCACGCACGCACGCACGCACGCACGCACGCACGCACGCACGCACGCACGCACGCACGCACGCACGCACGCACGCACGCACGCACGCACGCACGCACGCACGCACGCACGCACGCACGGACGCACGGACGCACGCACCCACGCCAAGCACGCACGCACGCGCGCACGCACCCACGCCCAGCACGCACGCACGCACGCACGCAAGCAAGCACACACGCACGTGCACGCACGCACGTACGAACGCATGCACGCACGCACCGAAACGCACGCACGCACACACGCATCGGCACGCACCGGCACGCAGGCACGCAGGCACGCAGGCACGCACGCACGCATGCACACACGCATCGGCACGCACCGGCACGCAGGCACGCACGCACGCACGCACGCACGCACGCACGCACGCACGCACGCACGCACGCACGCACGCACGCACGCACGCACGCACGCACGCACGCACGCAGACGCACACACACCTTTGAAGAACAGTAGCTGATGATGTGCCCAAAGGTCTTGCACGATTTCCACAAAATTTAACAAACCCAAGAGTCGATGAACGGCACAAGCTCAGCACAATACGGATAGGTGCTGGCAGCGGGCAGCAAGAATGGTGAGACACCTGGTAAATGTCGGTCTGCACAGTCGACATTTAATCCAAGATTGCACAACGTTTGGGCAATTTGCAGCACAAATCCGCTCAAAGTTTGGCGGAGCTGGGTCAATCGCAAATCTACTTGAGAAGTGAGACATGTATTTGAAATTCCAAAAAAATGAAACATGTTTTGAGCGGGATTCTTTGGGCCGATTGCGAGCAAAATTGGTGACTTTCTTTGTGGTGACACTCGGCATCTGTGATTAAATTTTTCAAGCGATCCATTAAGCGGCGCGGTAGTTATAAAGAAATAAAATTATGCTGCACCACTATTACATGGGAACAGTAGTACTGTACGTACATCGCCGGCTCTAGACTGCGTACGGTGTTGGCCAACTGCTGGGGATGGGGGGGGAGGGTTGCGGCGCCCCACTTCCCTTGACCACAAATCTGAAAAGAGGCAAGCACGCGCGTAGCGCACTCTGTCTGATACTATACCTGCTTGTGAGTAATTAGCCTGACACTTCCGTTGGTGGTTGTCGGCGGCGCGAGCTCCGCTTACCGATGCGCCGCTCGGCGCGATTGTCCTCTCGTCAGCGAGTCGGCCACCGCGCGCGCGTGGGTCATAATGGCGACTGGGCGGACGAGCTCCGCCAGCGGGGGGAGACGCACATACAACAGTACATATGTACGTACATACATTCGCTCAAAATTTGGGGGAGTTTGGTCAATCGCAAATGTAGTGCAAAAGTGAGACACGGCGCTGGCGAACTGGTACGGATGGGCGGGGTTGCGGCCCCGCCGCCGACTTCCATTGACCTGAAATCTGAAAAGAGGCAAGCACGTGGGTAGCGCACTTTGTCTGATACCATGGCCGCTTCTCAGTAATTAGCCTGGCACTTCCGTTGGTGGTTGTCGGCGGCGCGAGCGCCGCTTAGCGATGCCCCGCTCGCCGCGATTGTGTTCCGCTCAAGAGGTCGGCGGCCACGCAAGCACGGACGCACGGACGCAGGGACGCACGCACGCACGCACTCACGCGGGCACGCACGCACGCAGGCACGGGCGCACGCACGCACGCACGCACGCACGCACGCACGCACGCACGCACGCACGCACGCACGCACGCACGCACGCACGCACGCACGCACGCAGGCACGCACGCACGCACGCACCCACGCACGCACGCACGCACGCACGCACGCACGCACGCACGCACGCACGCACGCACGCACGCACGCACGCACGCTCGCTCGCTCGCTCGCAGGCTCGCACGCACGGACGGACGCACGCACGCACGCACGCACGCACGCACGCACGCACGGACGCACGCACGCACGGACGCACGCATGCACGGACGCACGCACGCACGCACGCACGCACGCACGCACGCACGCACGCACGCCTCAGCCAGAAATAGGTCACTCTGTCGTCCGACACGGCCGTGACGGTCATGGTTTCCGGAAATTGTGTCGTCCGACACGTCTGACACGCTCTTGAGCCAGAAATAGGTCACTGCATGGTTTCCGGAAACTGTGTCGTCTGACACGGCCGCGACGGTCATGGTTTCCGGAAACTGTGTCGTCCGACACGAGTGCGACGGTCATGGTTTCCGGAAATTGTGTCGTCCGACACGTCCGACACGATTGAGCCAGAAATAGGTCACTGCATGGTTTCCGGAAACTGTGTCGTCCGACACGCGTGTGACGGTCATGGGCTTCCGGAAACTGTGTCGTCCGACACGCGTGCGACGGTCATGGTTTCCGGAAACTGTGTCGTCCGACACGCGTGCGACGGTCATGGTTTCCGGAAATTGTGTCGTCCGACACGTCCGACACGATTGAGCCAGAAATAGGTCACTGCATGGTTTCCGGAAACTGTGTCGTCCGACACGTGTGTGACGGTCATGGTTTCCGGAAACTGTGTCGTCCGACACGCGTGCGACGGTCATGGTTTCCGGAAATTGTGTCGTCCGACACGCGTGCGACGGTCATGGTTTCCGGAAATTGTGTCGTCCGACACGTCCGACACGCTTGAGCCAGAAATAGGTCACTGCATGGTTTCCGGAAACTGTGTCGTCCGACACGCGTGCGACGGTCATGGTTTCCGGAAACTGTGTCGTCCGACACGTCCGACACGCTTGAGCAAGAAATAGGTCACTGCATGGTTTCCGGAAATTGTGTCGTCCAACACGCGTGCGACGGTCATGGTTTCTGGAAATTGTGTCGTTCGACACGTCCGACACGCTTGAGCCAGAAATAGGTCACTGCATGGTTTCCGGAAACTGTGTCGTCTGACACGCGTGCGACGGTCATGGTTTCCGGAAATTGTGTCGTCTAACACGCGTGCGACGGTCATGGTTTCCGGAAATTGTGTCGTCCGACACGTCCGACACGCTTGAGCAAGAAATAGGTCACTGCATGGTTTCCGGAAATTGTGTCGTCCGACACGGAAACTTTTGCCGAGTCGATGGGGCCGCAAATTGGGTCTGAGCCGGATACATACATATGTACCTGTAGCTTCGTTGGGTGGGGGCACTGGCGGATCCAGGATTTTCTGACAGGAGGGGACAGGGTCACAAAATGTTTTCCACAAACAAATTCTATTGGAGAACCATATTTCGCGCGTTTGGTGTAGCAGCCGTTTTTTGAATTTTGCAGCATTTGAAACGAACAGTTGCGCTGCAAACACGATTTTTTTGCGTTCCTAGGGTGCTAATGTGAAAACTTGTGTGACTCTTGGCGCCGCAGGCGCAAAAAAACGCAATGCTAAGTACACCGCCATTAGTCGCTCCGGTCGGAGAAACGTCCACTTTGCTTTGATCTTTGCGAAGATTAGTATTCGAGTTTCGCATACTCGATCGTCTGATGTCGCTAATTTATTTAACGTGAACAAGACATCCCCTTTCAATTGCAAAATGTTGTGCAATGCTTCTAATGCACAGCTGAGCCACCATCGTTGAATACACTTGTTGTGATGTTCTTTTTGCTATCTTCTGTCCGCTGCCAGTGTACATAAATACAGTACATTCAGGGTGTCTTACGGTGCGTTTCAGAGCTTTGATCAGTTACTGTGCCCTACTGTGTCGACAGATTTAGACAATTTTTTTGTACGTACACGGTACCAAATGCAACTCACACCTACGTTGAATTCTAAAAATATGCTCCCAATTTATTCAGCGCAGAACTAAAAAGTACTGATATAGAAAGTGCGAGAAAATACGCTTGTTGGGTGATTTTTTCCAGAATTCGGCATATAGGTAGGTCTACTTGGTTGTGTGTACGTACAAAAAATTGGTAAAATCTGTCGACGCCGTAAGGCACAGTGTACCTACATAGGTGGGCAGCGAATGGCCTAGTGGTAAAGAATCGGCTAGTCGGCCTTTGCGCGCAAGGTCATGGGTTCAATTCTTGATGCACGCACCATTCTGAGGACTTCCCTTTCGATGGATTTTGATTTTCTCGTGCCATCGCAGCCCTAGATTATAGATGGCGTTCTTCCGAAGGTCTTTGGCTAATTGCACGGCCCTAGACAGGAAGGCGTCATGGAGATGGGTATGATACATATATGGGCCATTGACGGCCTCCTAGCGTTGCCCCTAACCCAACAACAACAACAACAAGGCACAATAACTGATCAGGTTGAGAAACTCACTGTGGGACACCCTGTTGTAGGACATGTATGGAATGTGGATGTCGCCGTTGTTGTCGTTGTCGTTGTCAAAGGACCGTCGCCAACGGTCCAATGCGTATTTCCCCCACACACACGCGGCTTTCAGCTTACACATTTTCAATTGCGAGAATTTTATCGCGGGATCAACAAAGGCTTTTGATCATTAGCCGACGACGATGTCGAATTTGTGATCCGCCGAGAAATTATCTGTGTGCACCTTGAAAGTTGCATTTTTCGCTGGATGGTCTCTGGTGTGGCGCCGTTCCGTGCACTTCACCTAAAATGGAGTTTCAACGATCGTAAACCCTCAAATTGTGCCCTCGCAATCCCCCGGGCTAATTGTTTCGTTTGAGATCAAGGAGGGTGTATAATTATAGAGGGGGGGGGGGGCTGCGTGGGCAGCTTTGTGGGCGGAAAGGCGCATGGAGCCGATTTTTAAGGGAAAACACGCTGCGCACGCACATTGGTACACTCTAACACACTCTCACAGAGTCTCACATGCACATACATGTACATACATAACCAATACGCGATCATACATACACCCAGACATGGAAAAGTTTGCCTTTCAGATGGTCCATTTAGGGAGGGGGTGAGGGGTTGGGGGGGGGGGGCTTATTATAGGAGGCTAATTCTAGGGTTTACAGTATATGATGGTTTTCGGTTCTCAGCTGCTGTAAGAATCAGCTGTCACCCATGGTGATACCTGTAACCGGGAATTGGACGTGGGGGAGGGTTCGAGCACTTTCTGGGGGGGGGGGGGGGGTGGGTGGGTGGGTCCATGTAGAGTTGTAAAAAAAACCAAATGGCAAACTCAGGTGGTTTTTTTATAAAATAAAACCGTTTTATTTTAAATTAGTACGTTTTATTTTGAACTTTTTTAAAAGCACCTCAGAACGTTATCTGGACCAAGTAGAGGGTATTTTAACATGTGTAGGACGCATAAGTAGGCACAGCAGGAGCACTCTTGCACGATTTCATACCCTTAAGCATTCAAAACAAGCTTCCAGAATCACAAACACAGAATACACCATAGGCGCAAAACCAGAGATCACGTAGGGCAGTCAAAATTCGCCTTCGTCGTCGCTGGCGATTTTCAGCTGGTCGGCGACCGCCATGACGCTGTCGTCCACGACGAGGGTCTCGGACACCGCCGTCAGCGCTGCTTGCTCCGCCTTCCTGACGACCTTCCTCTGAGACTGCACTGAACACACAGCCTACGTCCCGCTACGTCCTGCTACGCACGCACACATGCGGAACCACACCCCCCCCCCACCCACACACACACACGCACACAAGGCCGCCCCCGCCACTTTCGAGCACGCGCACGCACCCACGCACGTACACAAGGCCGCCCCCGCCCCCTTCAAGCACGCGCACGCACGCACGCACGCACACAAGGAAGCCCCGCCCCGTTCGAGCACGCTCACGCACGCAGGCACGCACGCACACAAGGCCGCCCCCGCCCCTTTCGAGCACGCGCACGCACGCACGCACGCACGCAAAGAACTAGACTTATTCTGACCGTAGGAAGCTGTTCGGCCCTTGGTTTTGTCGAGTAAGGGCAGGTTATGCTTGACGAAAATGGTCTTGGAGACGCGACTCGCTCGGCAGCGGCAGCGCTGGCTGGCAGGGCGAGCAGGATGCGCGCCACTGGGAAGAAGAGGGCCTTCTCCGTGGAATTCGTGGGCGGTCAGCGAGCGGCAAACCAACGTAGAAATGAGTTGCCACACCAGTGAGGGGTGGCGGTCGCAAGCAGCTGAGCTGACCACCAAGATGTGTTGCTGAACGAAAGCGCATTTGTAGTGACGGGGGGGGGGGGGTTCGTGTATGAACCTGTAATCAAGCACGCATGCACGCACGCCACGCACAAGCATAAAACATTGCACAGCCCGAATTCACGCACGCACGCACACAGGCCACTCACAAGCATACAACGCTGAACGGACGGAACTTCATGCATCAAAATTTCACCTGAAAATCATCGGTGGGAAGTTGGGAACGCTGCAAAGGTAACCCGTGCAGCATTGAACTTCAAATGTCAATGATTGTGAACAGATGTGAAATTTCGACGCATAACGCTCCATCCCGAAAATCCCCATATATCCTCTTCCCACCTCTTCAACAAAAAATTGGCACTCATCCCTCCCCTGACCAATTTGCGCGGTCACCACACCACACCCATTCCCAATCTCATGTCATGCTATGCATACGGACGGTAAATTGGTATTTTAAAATTATTAAATTAATTTAATTAAAAAAAGCGCCAGGGCCCAGCGGCGGGGGCGGGAGGTGTGGAAACAGGGGGAGGGCGATAAATTCAGAGGGCAGGGTGCTCTTATAATAAGAGCAACGTTTGACTGTCAAATCCGGCAGAATCATCGATGCTGCCTGGCTGCGGCATGAGAATATTTTTCGAGTCAATAAAGAAACGGGAATACACCATTTTCACTCCTTCAACCGATTTTACCGTAAATGAAATTTTGACGTATTAAAATTATTAAAAAGAAATTCATCCCGACCTTGAATGATAGAACCAGCAACCAAAAATGTCGACAGAGACATCATCGCGTCGCGGCAGCTTCTTCTTTCGCCAAAAGTAAGACACCTCGGCTCGCCAACAAATTGGGGGCACCCCCTACCCGCCCCGCGTCGCCAACGCCAAACTTGCCACTTGCAGAAACTTTTCAAATCATTCGCGCTCGAAGTCAAAACTCAAATAATCCAAGAGAGGCAAAAGGGAGTGGGGACAGAGGAAGCATGTTAAACGGGCGTATAGTTACAGGCAAACATTGCTATAATGTTTGAGAAAGTAACAAAAAGTAACCAAAAAGAAAAAAAAATAGAGGTTTTTTTTCACAGAAAAAAGACCGAGAGCCAAGTTTTTTTTTAAAATAAAACTGAACTTTTTTAAAATAAAACTGGTTAAAAAAAAACCTTAACAACTCTAGGTCCATGGGACGGACAGGCTATTACGAAATTTATCGTCCGTACATGTATACCACGAACTCATATGCGAACGAACGAAACTAAATTCATTTATTGCATACCGTGGCCAACAGGTACACGTCAGGTGTTCCCAACCAGTCATAGGCGCTACCCACGCAGTCGTAGGTCAGCTCGTCGTCTCCATTCTCAATTGTGGCCTATACATACATGGAGTGGGGTAAAGAATCAGCTTCTTGGACACACGCTCCTGAGTTCCATTCTTGATGGACACTAGCGGAGATCTAAAGGGAGGGGGCAGGGAGCGTTCCCCCACCTGTCGTGGCCGGCAACTGGGGGCAGCGGGGGCAGGCGCTGGGGGCAGAGAAGGGGCTGGGGGCAGTGGTTGGGGGCAGTGAACGTCGCGGGAGTAGGCAAAGGGGGCAGAAGGCCCACTAAAACATGGCCTAGAAAGTAAACTAAACTAGAAACAAACTAGAAGAGGCAGATGGACCCACTAAAACGACTTTTTCCTTACATTAATGGTTTTTCTCGTGCTGTCGCTGCCCTAGATTTCAGATGCCGTTCTTCCAAATGTTCGTGGTTACTGGCCTTCGTGGTTAGTGCTTCTAGAGGGATGCGTGATGGAGATGAGTATGCTGTATGAGCCATTGACTGCCCCCTGGTAATCCAACAGCAACAACTGGGCACTCAAATCCTCGCAAGGGAAAGTCTCATTACTCGTACACGTCAAGAAGCACGCACGCACGCGCGCACGAATCACAGGCAGAATTCGGCAGCAATGGTACCTATGGTCAGTTCAGTGCTGATGCACAGCTGCCATATGGAGACAATATCCAAGCGTTCCGCAGGCACTCACATCGCATCCCTTCGGTGGCAGGTGTCTCCATTGTAGAATGTCATTTTCAAACACTTGAACCTTCGTCCCTTCCGCTTGAGGTTTCCGGAAGTATCTAGCCGTGTTCCGACACCTGATCGAGCCCTCCCAATGGACCTTCTCTGAAGGTGTGGTCGCGCGCTCTCGCACGCACGCACGCACGCACGCACGCACGCACGCACGCACGCACGCACGCACGCACGCACGCACGCACGCACGCACGCACGCACGCACGCACGCACGCACGCACGCACGCACGCACGCACGCACGCCGCACGCCGCACGCACGCACGCACGCACGCACCCGCACGCACGAACGCACGCACCGGCACGCATGCACGGTGCACGCACGCACGCACGCGCGCACACGCGCACGCACGCGCGCACCCGCGCACGCACGCCCGCACGCAAGCACGCACGCACGCAAGCACGCACGCACGCACGCACGCAAGCACGCACGCACGCACGCACGCGGGCACGCACGCACGCACGCACGCACCCTCGGACGCACGCTCGCACGCAAGCACGCACGTACGCACGCACGTACGCACGCACGCACGCACGCACGCGTGCACGCACGCACGTACGCACGCACGCACGCACGCACGCACCGGCACTCACGCACGCACGCACCTGCACGCACGAACGCACGCACCGGCACGCACGCACGCACACACGCGCGCACACGCGCACGCAAGCACGCACGCACGCCCGCACGCATGCACGCACGCCGCACGCACGTACGCACGCAAGCCGTACGCACGCAAGCCGTACGCACGCACGCACGCACGCACGCACATACGCACGTCGCACGCCGCACGCACACACACACACCTGTGCCAGGAGCTACAGACGGAAGAGCAATGGCGAGGAGCAGTGCCAATACTTGGAAGCGACCAACACTTCCTCTGAGCATACTGACACCTTTTGAGTGGAATTGAGTGTTTGTGCAAACTTGCGTTTAAAACTGCAACACTATGACTGGTGGTGCTCGGAGCGCTGGTATTTGTGGAAGAATGCGCAATGGCATCTAGTTTGGCGGGACAGTTCCCGACGATTGGTATTCGATTCGAATTGTTAGCATTCAGCTGTCGAAACCCGCTCCTATTCAACTTGAACTAACGCGTCCCGAACGCATTAGACTATCAGATATTGTCATTGTGCAACTCCCAGTTGAGTCACCTGCAATGAAAGGACGTGTTTAAAACGGCTTTGCAGAAACAGCAAAACCAAGTCTTGATACCGTCATAGTGTCGTAGTCCGACTCAATAAAAAAACTATAAAAAGAAAAATGTTTATTAAAGTGCACTTAAAAACTTTTAATGCTTTGTTTTGCTGTTATTGACACTCTACTAGGCTGAAAACGCCTTCTGCAACATTGATTTGACGTCCAACACGGTCTCTTAATAATAAAAAAATTAAAAGTAAAAAAAAAATACACCTCTTTTTGTGTGTGACGTTTGGTTTGCATGTGACGCGATTGCGCGCAGCCATGAATTCTTCATTGAAGAGAGCTTTATTAAATGCACTGAGTGTGAGCGTCGGAGCGGATGGATCGTTTTTTGCGATCGGCGTGATCAGCGTGATCAGCGACTGAGGGGCGCGGCGGGGTCGGCAAAGGAGCCGGATTCCTTGAGCTGCTGGAAGACCCCCTCGACCTCGTCCACGGGCGTGTGCTGCACGATGCGCAGCAGCGTCTGGACGCGCGGCTCGCCTGCAAAACACAACACGCACAGGAATGCTTGCGACACGCGTTGCGAGGAGGGTAAACTGTTGCGAGAGCGTTGTTCCACCAATTCACCAATAGTATACATACCGGGACGGGGCATTGGCGATCTGGAGGCACTAGCACACAGATCTGGAGGCACTCAGACCCTAGAATCTTTGGGGTAAAGAAGTGTGAACACTTTGCAGTGAAAATGTAGTCATGTAGTTTGGCCGTTTTTTCCAGTTTTATGGTTGAATTTTAACCATCAATATTGGAGAATTTACGGTATTACCGCCCTTTCCACCCCCCCCCCCCCTCTTTTCAACTGGAATCTCAGGCACGCCAAATTCTTGTCCAGGAGATGCCGGGTGTACGGAGCAGTGTTGCGCACCCAGGCGATCCCAGCGCCTCTCGAGCGAGTCCAGGTCGGCGTCGTCCCAGTAGGAGAGGAAGTCGACGATCTGCATCTGGCGGACCGTGCCCACGGGCTGCAGTCGGCGCGCCCAGCGCTGCATGCGCGCGCTGCCGCTGCCAGAGCCTGCAGAGGACGCACACGCGTACAGGGCGCACGCACGCACCGACTCAAGCGTCTCCAGCAGACGCACGCACACACGAACAGGGCGCACGCACGCACCGACTCAAGCGTGTCCAGCAGACGCACGCACACACGAACAGGGCGCACGCACGAACAGACTCAAGCGTGCCCAGCAGACGGACACACACGGGTATGGGGCGCACGCACGCACTGACTCAAGCGTGCCCAGCAGACACACACACACACACACACGCGTACCGGGCTGACGCACGAACAGACTCAAGCCTGCCCAGCAGACGCACGCACACGCGTACAGGGCGCACGCACGAATAGACCCAAGCGCGTGCCCAGCAGACGCACGCACACAGCAACAGGGCGCACGTACAAACAGACGCAAGCGCGTGCCCAACAGACGCACGCACGCGCGTACAGGACGCACGCACGCACAGACGCAAGCGTGCAGGCAGACACGAACCTCCACTGCCGCTGCCGCCGGTGGAGAGGAACTCGTGGAGACGATTCTCGGCCATCGCATCGAAGAGACGCACGCGCTCAGACTCAGAGGAGATTTCGGAGAACTTTTCCCTGAACGGGTTCGACACCCTACTTATGGCACCTTTCACTGCCGTGTACACCCTCTAATGAGCCATTGTGTCTTAGATTGTGGGGGAGGGGAGGGAGGGGTAATTGAGGGGTCGCTAAATATGGGGCATTTGGTTTGAATGGCTCGATGTGTTGTAAGCTTTAGTGACGCTGACCGCCAGCAGGGGATTTTTGCACGCACATTTTGTCAGGAGTGGCTAATTGTATACTAGGCATTGAGACATTGACTCAATGATAATATTGCACCTACGCAGTCGCTGCCAGACACTGAATACGCTGTATATTCGTTCGCCTAGTATGTAGGTACATTTGAAGCATTTTGCGCCGCGTCTGTTAAAAACCAAAAAGTTCACCTGAAGGCGCGCCTCTCCTTGGCGTCGAGGGCCTTCCAGCGCAGCAGGAGCGTGTTGCGCCGGTTGGCGTCGACGCGCGCGTCGTCGAAGAGGTACTCCAGGATCCAGGCGACTCGAGACTCCGTCAGACCGCTGAAGCGATTCCGCCACCGGCGCCGCTGCTCCGCCAACTCGGCCGCCGTCAGTCTGGAAAGGAGTCAGCGTCCACTGCTACCGGGATATACTCGCAACAACGTAAACATGCAGAGCCAGGAGACCCCTCCAAATTGTTGGCACGTCCAACAATTCCCAAACTACATTGTACCAATGTGTTCCTTTGCAGCCTTTCCCCACAGGTAAAATGTTGCTGAACAGCTTGTGTGTGTGTGTGTGTCTGTGCGTGCGTGCGTGCGTGCGTGCGTGCGTGCGTGCGTGCGTGCGTGCGTGCGTGCGTGCGTGCGTGCGTGCGTGCGTGCGAGCGTGCGTGCGTGCGTGCGTGCGTGCGTGCGTGCGTTCGTGCGTGCGTGCGTGCGTGCGTGCGTGCGTGCGTTCGTGCGTGCGTGCGTGCGTGCGTGCGTGCGTGCGTGCGTGCGTGCGTGCGTGCGTGCGTGCGTGCGTGCGTGCGTGCGTGCGTGCGTGCGTGCGTGCGTGCGTGCGTGCGTGCGTGCGTGCGTGCGTGCGTGCGTGCGTGCGTGCGGGTACAAACAATGTCTACAAGCAGAGAGACAGAGAGAGTTCAGTGGTGCACTGCTCACCCGCTGCCGGAGCCGCTGATCTGGGTCCAGACTTCGTAGTCGCCCTCGACGAAGTTCGTGAGCAGGTCGTCCTTCTCGTAGCTGTCGAGGCCCTCCACCGCCTCGCAGAACGAACGCCGCTCGCGCGAGGACAGGCGCTGCCAGTATCTGGGACGAGAGGGGCGCAGTTGTCTCGAATTTCGACAGTTAGAGGAATTAGGGACAGAATTATAGAAAATGTATGTACTGCAAATGCTATTTTTTTTGCAGTATCTCATTCGCGGCACTTCGAGAAAATTATCGTGCAACATTCTGACGATTTTCGCACTCTCTACAATGCAGCTTTGCGATTCTGTACGCGCAACAGGAGCACAAGTTGCACTGCTCGTACCTCTCCAGGTCGCGTCTGTTGCCGGAGCTGGTGTCGCCCAGGAGCTCGAGAATCAGCTCGAGGTCGTCCGTGGACAGACAGCTGAAGTGTCGGCGCCATTTCCTCTTGGCGCTCGCCGACAGCACGCCGCCCGAACCGCTACCGCCCATGTGCGCCACGATGTCGCCGCGAAGAATGTGGCTGGAAACGAGGTACCTATGTAAGTAAGTAAGAACACTGCCACAAGACGGAAATCTGCTGGACTCATTTTTCTCGATCAAATCCTCGATACATAGCGGAACGAGTTCTACCGTACGTACAGTACCTACAACACTAGGGCAACAGGCTGTGTATTACAAGTGGCATTTCTCAATTTGCAAACTCGCAGAAGTGTGACTGAGTTGGTTTACGGCGTTGGTACTGCATCGAATGCTAGGCACCCTCTCCGAGGTTCATGGGTGGGATTCCTACGCACGTCTAAATTTTCGCGTTTACGCTGGGCTTCATCATTATGAATTTCTCCTACTGAAGAGAATGCACATGAATTTCGCTGTGTTTGAGGGGGGCTTTTGACGGGGGGCTTTTGTCTCGTAGCCGAATTTACGCGCACAAAATGATTTACATTCAATACTTATAAACACCTAAAAACCAAGCTTTTTGTAATTTTGTGTACCCAAAAATTGCGTCGTATTCGCTGCGGCTCGAGCGCATCATGTGCCGCTTCAGCTCGACTTTCTCTTGGCCGCTGAGTCGGCCGAACTCGACCGAGAACGTGTGACGGTCGGCAGTGCTCAGTGCTTCGATGTACTCCAGAAATGACGACTGAAATGGATAGATAGAAGTTATGCGCTAACGTTCGGACCTTTCCTGACCCCAGGCACTATTGGAGAGGGAACTGTTGGTGGGAGGCATAAGGATCTCACTAGGCCCACAATGTGATAGTGGGGGCCCTTTATGTAATGCTGTAGAGGAAATGCTGTACATGCACGGGAGGATTTATGGCAGGTACGGTACTACAAAGTTACATGTAAGGAGTGTAACAATTACACTGTAAAGGTTAGACAGTGCACAATCGTGCGTACCTGTACATACCTGCATGGTGCCAGAGAAGAGCTTGAGCTTTCCGCGCCAGCGCCTCTCTTCCGCGATCGACAGCTGGCCCCCTCCGCCGCCTCCGTTTCTGCCCGCATTTGCCAAGATCCACTCCCGCACACCGTTGAAGTCGTCGCGAGCGCCCAGTCTGACCGACGCACAGCGTTTTTATTTGTAAAATCGTTTTTATAAAATAATATTTGAAAAACGTGCGCGTTTGTGTTGTGAAGAAATGCACGTTTCACGTCACCGCTGCATATAGTTCTGCAGCGACAATTCTCAACAGGCCGGTTAGATACAGATGTACTGTATTGTACCGCAAACCTTCTCATTTAGCAACCCCTCCCCAACACGTATATACAATTTGGCCTACGTGCGGCTGGCATCAACAAAGATCCCAACACGTCTATCCTTCCCGAGTGAGATTACATTCAATTATCCCTCCTCATATGGGCCGAATGAAGCAGTTAGCCCACATGGAGCCAATTAAATGTAGAGCTGTCACAGTACCTGTAGAACTCCCTCTTGTCGGTCTCGGAGATGAGCCTCCAGCCGTTCCTCAGTTTGTCCCTGTCCTCGCGCTGGAGACGTCCGAAGACGCGCTTGAACGCGTTCTTCTCGTTCTTGTTGTAGCCGCTCATGCCGCGCTCGATGTCCCGGATGTCGCCGGAGGAGAAGCCGTTGAACACCCACTTCCAGCCGCCTGAAACAATGCTGTGAGAGCTTCCTGGCATTCACAATGGTGTTTTTTTTTATAAATGAACCAATTTGTTTCTTGAATAACTTTCAATTCCCGAATTGGACTTGCGTGAAATTTGGACCGTGGACGCAGAACGCTTAATTTGGATTTTGTGTGCACTAAACCTACTACTGTAGGGTATACAAAACACCTTCCCCCAAGCCCAACCCAGTTATAATGACCGCCCAATTTTCATTGACCGTTTACGGTCTCGTGGTGTGTGTGTGTGTGTGTGTGTGTGTGTGTGCGTGCGTGCGTGCGTGCGTGCGTGCGTGCGTGCGTCCGTGCGTTCGTGTCGATCCCGAAAGAGGTTCACGTTTCCTCGACAGACCAACCTTCGTCGACGACCTGTCCCATCCTGCCCGAGCAGACGGACTTGAAGGCGTCGAGGCGGTCCGACTCCTCGACGAGGGCCTTGAGCAGCTCGTTGAACTGGACCTTGACCTCGTGCTCGATGCGCTTGTAGCGCGTCAGGCAGTCGTCGCGCTCCCGACGGTCCAGACCCTCCAGCGACGTGGTGAACTCCTCCTTGAAGCGCTGATCCCAAGGGCCCAGCTCCCAGTGCCAGGTGCCGCGCTCAGCTGCAACAAGGGACGCTGAGGGAAGTGCTGGCAGCCAGGGTTGCAAGGAGAGGCAATGCGTGTTGAAATAACGTATTATGAAGCCTGTAAGACTGTAAGAAATGTCGCGCTACGTGTACTTAGTGAATCTTCCAGAGGCTCAGTCAATTGCGGTGTCTCGCGAATTTTCTTCCCGCAAATGGCTAATCCGCATTGTTCTTCACAAAATCCGTTAAGGCCGAAACATCTGTCGTGGTCTACAGTCGTCGATTGTGCGGCTTCTACTACAATGTAGGTAATCTGGAACAGGCATCTAATTAGTAAAAACATCCTGCCAGAAAACAACGTTTCTGCAAGTTATTTTTGTATTGACCCCTATTGGTACTACACAACGTCGTTTCCCCAGCATCATTTTCGAATGTTGTCGCGCTTGCTGACTGAAACAAGAGCGTTGACTCACATCCCACGACTTTTCCACTGCCGACCCAGTCGGTGAGGTCGTTGGTTCCCTTGAGCAGCTGCAGCCACGCCTCCTCTCTGTCCTCCTTTTCTTGGATCTCTCTGAGCTGCTCGTTGAGTCGCGTGATCTGCTCGTCCGTCAGCTGCTTGTAGTGCTTTCGGCATTCGTGGCGCTCCTCCGCAGTCCGCTGGTTGAGGAACTCGATGAGCTCGTCCTTGAAGCGGCCGTCCAGGTGGCGCAACAGGTGCAGCCAGCGGTCGCGGAAGCCTGAGGTGGAATCGCTCAATTTAATTTTTTTTTCAATGCTACTGGCCATGTTTATACATGTGCCGTAAATGATCCAGTAATGCCTCAAAGTATAGCCAATAGTGTTCCCTTCTAATAGTAACCCATCGCACATTGCGATTCGCCACTGACAGTACTGCTTTTTTTACCTACTTTTTCAGTCCGAAATTCAAAAGGCGAAGGTCATGGCAGTGCCCCCAACCCAATGGTGTCCACTCCCCGAATTGTTAGCAGACAAACAAGTGCATCACGGGGTTACTGTTGGGGTTACCAGATGTACATGTAGCCGGCTTTTTGAAGTGTTGGGGGGTAGGAGACCATTCCGGGAGGGGCTGTGGGGGGATGGGGGGGGTAAGCAGATTTGAAGGGGGTGGGGGGGTGTCAGAAGGGAAAAATGTACATAAATACTAGTGTTTAAATCGACACTGTTAAAATAGGCTAGAAATAGCGTTATTTTGCTGTTTTATGGTCAAAAACACTGAGAAAGGCAAAAAATACACAACTTTTTTATCATTCCAGACGAGTTGGAAAACTTCAGAAAAGTGAAAAGTTCTGGGGTTGTGGAGGGGAGGGGGCGGTGGGGAGGGGAAAACTTCCCGACTGGGGGTGGGTTACATGTATGGTTGGAGCCATTGGGGCAACTCACGTCCGGGTTGGATGTCGCCTTCGTCCACCCACTCGCTGACGCGTCCGTGCTGCAGCTGTGCGTAGCCGACGTAGCGGTCGTTCTTGTCCTGCAGCGAGAGCAGCCGATAGTGGACGGTGTCCTTCTCTTCGCGGTCCAGACGCTGCCAGTCGGCCAGCAGGCTGCTGCAGTCGCGCTCTGCGACTGACTCCAAAAAATCGATAATCTCCAGCTTGAAGCGGTGCTCCAGCGGCGCCAGCTCGCGAATGCACTCGTCCTTCTCGGCTGAACGCGAGAGAAGGTTGTTGGCTGGGTGGGTGGGACAAATACCGTGACTACTCTAATAGTCCCCCCCCTGGTAAGTGCACACAACTACATCCATGACTTAATGACAATGTTAGCTATACTCTGATCGGTCAACCACATAAGGAACGCTAAAATATTGTGGACACATAAAAGGTCAAACACATAAAAGGAACGCACTGTTTAGTCGGCCTTTTCTTTGCTACTGTAAATGTATTTTACCATTATAGGTAAGGAGAGGTTGAAAGCATATAGTATGCACCTTGTCTGAATTCGACGCTGACGCGGCCGTTGTTGTCGATCCACTCCTGAATGTCGCCGCGCCAGAAGAATTCGTACGCCCGGCGTCGATCCTCGAAGTTCAGGCCCCTGGAAGCGAACGAGCTTCACATTTCCGTTGTAACGTTTCTTGTGTACATATGTTGCATTACTACACTACATATTGTTGTATTGTAATCAAAATGCATGCTGTAAAGCGCACTCGCGCATATGCAGCCTGTGAAAGCTTGTATGTCGTATCTGCGGCTCGTCAGTAATGTCACAAAAACAATTACCGAAAGCCCTATAATTAGCCCCCCGTGGGCTAATTGTTTCGTTCGAGCTCTAGGAGGGTGTATAATTATAGGGGGGGGGGCTAATTATAGGGGGGGGGCTTATAAACTGGAAGTGTCGATGTGTGGGAAGCTTTGTGGGCGAAAAGGCGCGTGGAGGCGATTTTTAAGGGAATAAGACGCTGCCCACACACGTTGGTACATTCTAACACACTCTCACACAGTCTCACATCTACATACATGTACATACATACATACACATACGCGACCGTACATACACCCAGACATGGAAAATCTTGCCTTTCAGACGATAGTCCATTTAGAGAGCGGTTGTAATTATGGGGGGGGGCTAATTATAGGGTTTTCGGTACGTGCTATCACCTCAGCAGGTCCCTCAGTCTCCTCCTGTCGCCACTGTTGAGTCGCTCGAACTTCCTACTGAACTCGTCCCTGTCGCTCCTGCTCAGAGTCGCCAGGTAATCGATGAACTCCGTGCGGTGTCTGCCGTCGATGGACGAGAGACGACTGCGCCAGCGGCTAAGCTCCACTAAAAGCGTTGTTGACTCGGCATTTGGTGCAGTGACAAGTGCCATTGTAAAGTGTACGCTTCGAAAGCGCATCCACCCACACTCCATGCGTGAGCTTTACGACGCTTCGCCACGCGCCATCATGGCGCGTAGCCAAAGAACGCCATCAGTAATCTAGGGCAGCGACAGCACGAGAAATTCCATTGAGAGGGAAGTCCCCGATATAGTGGATCCATCAGGAATCGAACCCAGGACCGTGCGAGCAAGAAGCCGATTCTCTACCACTAGGCCATACGCTGTCCCGCGCCCGGGTGCTCGATAGTGCCCCAGTTTCGCGCGTCATCCACGCAAGAGTACTCAGCGTTACTCGGGGGTGGATGCTAGCACATGCAGCCAGCTCCCGTTGGACGAACCCGATCCAAGGTTGGACGATCCTCCGCCTCCGCCTCCGCTAATGCTGTCGATGCGCAGGCGCCACCAGCGATTCAGCTCCCCCGTGCGGCCGATTGCCATCTTCCTGAAAGCCAGCTCCGCCATCACCTTCTGTCCAGTCCAACTGCAGTCCACCTGTATAGTTCCGTGCGGTCGGAGCGGGCCAGCCGGGACCACTTGTCGTTGAGCTCCCGCCTCTGGGCGATGGTCAGGGCCCTCCAGGAGGAGCGGAATCGCCGCCGGGCCGAATTGCCCAGCCCGTCGATGTACTTGAGCGACTCGAGCCTCTTGTCCTCGTCCAACTCCTCCAGCAGCTCCTCCCACTCGCCCTGCTCGCGCCTCGACATCCGCAGCGTCACGTTCGAGGAAAAGCCTAAACGAATGCGCTGTTTAAACTGAAGCAATGCGAAAGAGGAGACTGCATAGTGCTCTGCCAGCAAGACAGAACTTTGGGCTTCTGCCACAGCTCTATCAAAATGTTTCAATGAAAAACTTCTCTTCACCCGAGCGTATGTACTCGTCGATGTCGCCCTCCAGGAAGATGCGGTAGATGGCGAGTCGTTCCTCCTTGCTGCGTCCCCTCATGTAGTCGTGGAGCTTGCGCAGATCCGATGATCCGATGCCCTTGAATCGGCTCCGGAATTCCGTGCGATCCTCATGGCTCTTGCTCTCGAGAAAATCGATAATCTCGTCCTTGAACCGACCCTCCAGCAGGCCCAGGTCGCGGTGCCAACGGTTGCGGTCCTCTGCAAAGGTTCATTTGCTCGCGTGAATATTTAAGCACACGAAGACGCAGCACAATAATAAGCCCAAAAAAACTGTGCTGGCAGTGGAGTGGTGGATGTCTAGTGTAGTCAAATATATGTAGTGCCGTTAGGCATGTATATGGAGATATTGAAATCGTGGTGCCTGAAATGCCTTCCTTTGTGGAGTGGGCGAAAGCGCCGCCGCTTTGCGAACAACTGAACGTGCAACAACTGACCAGAGGTGAGCTTGCCGTTGTCGACCCAGGACATGAGGTCGCCCTTCAGCACCTTCTTGTATCCCTCCAGTCTCACAGCCCTCTCCGTCTGTATCTTCAGCTGTTGGTTGACCCTGGCCCTCTCCGCCATGGACAGTCTCCTCCAGTTTCGAAGGAAGTCGTCGCGCTCTGACGAGGAATAGGAACGGATCAGATCGTCGATGATTTCAGTCTTGTAGTGGTGATCCAGTGGCGACAGATCGCGGATCCAGCGGTCGTGCTCGGCTAAATGGGTCAGCTTGGTGTACAGATGGGTGGAGGAGTGAGGTAAATTGTACTGTAGCTTTGCAAATATATGTACCCTAGGTAGATGTACTTACCTTACCCTACATGGGTACCGTAAATCCTCCAATAGTGCCCCCAGGGCACTATTGTTTCAATGTCTTTCAAGAGGGAGGGGGCAAATTTCGCCAGATTTTTGCGCAATTTTGCAGCAAAATTTAGCAGTAAAATGCCTTAAAATGCACACAGGTAGCCGGAATTTGAAAGTTTAATTGAAATACGTGTATTGCCCACATGATTGCACACCATGCATGCACTTTTAATGCAACTGGGTACAATTCAAAAGTTGATTTTTGCGGAATTTAAAATTGACTTGCCCCGGGGGCACTATTGGAGGGGGTGGGGGCTTCTATTGGAGGATTTACGGTATGTTCCTACACAGTAAATCCTCCAAAGAACGGCCCCCCCTCCTCCAATGAACGCCCAGGGTAGAGGGTGAGTTGATCAAATGAACACCCAGCGCGTTCATTGGGGATTTGAGGCATGCGTGTATTCATCAACTATTGCAAATATACCCTCCAATAGTGCCTTCCCCTATAACGGCGCCCTTCCTAGGGTGGCAGGGGGTTGAAACAAGAGGTACCTAGCCCGGTGTTACTATTGCGGAACGTACGGTATGCTGTTTTGTGTATGACATTGTTCACCGACTTTGGGACAGGTCGAGCGTTCCACCGCGATCGATCCACTCGCCGACCGTGCCATTGAGAATCATCTCGTAGACCGCTTCGCGCTCGCTCGCGCTTCGACCACTAAATGTTTCGCAAACTAATGAAATGCACCGGAAATATAATAACTTTCAGTAGTAGCTGTTACCGGACGCACTGTTTTATCCAGACTCCCAGACTCTCACGATCGCCAGAATTTTTCCAATGGATTTTCACTCAGTCTTTTCACCCGTTTTATACTCATTCTTGGCCAAAAAGTACAAGTATAGTGAAGGTAAAAGATGGCGCGATCAGTGAATGTCATTGTAGAAGGAAGGCTCAGTGAACAGGTCGCGGTAATCCTTTTTTATTATTGGCAAGGCGACGTTTCGGCCGTCCACAACAGCAGGCTTTTGTCAAGCAATCACAAAGAGAGAGAGAGGCTTCTACCGTACAAGTATAACTTAAAAAATGACCAGCTACCCATACTTTTTGCTCTGGAGACCATTCCGACAATTCGGCCATTAACCCCTCCCCCCCCTCCTCCACTCTTCCAGACCCGGTTACAGGTATGGTTTCAGCTTGCTAAAATGTCACCGTGGAGGCAATTTTTAAAGGAAAAAGGCGCTGTTCACACACGTTGGTACACTCTAACACACTCTCACAACATACATACACATACGCGACCATACATACACCCAGACATGGAATTGTGACTTTCAGACGATGGTTCATTTAGGGGGGGGGTGTAATTATAGGGGGGACTAATCATAGGGGGGCTAATTATATGGTTTACGGTATATGTGCATCTGCATTTCAGTTTTCCCCATTCATTGCCACTTTCTTAGTGCCACACATAACATACAGTTTTCAGGCTGCACAACTTGAAGGAAATACGCAAACATACAAAAACAATCTAACAACTCGAAACGCACTCTCATAAAGCCGACGAAACATTTGCTCAGTAATTTCTTTTCTCACCTCAGCAGCTCCCTGAGGCGGACTCGCTCTGCCGATCGCAATCTGGTGATCTCGCGACTGAACTTGGACCGATCCTCGATCGAGAGGCCCTCCACGTACTCGTACATGTCGTCGGCGCTGTTGCGCAGGAACTGCAGCGTCAGACGCCACCGTCTCGCCTCGCCTGAACCGGTTCTCGTGGGCCAACTGCCGCATGCATACCGCCCAGTCTAAGCCTAAGCTACCCACTCACACGTGTAACTGAGCGGGCTACCCACCCCAGTCGGATGTTAGTCCCTGCCCGGCCCTCCCACCCCCAGAATTAGTCTAAGGCTTTTCGACCTGTCCACAAATAGGAAAGTAGTGTATTTTTTTGTTGTTTTCAGTGTTTTTTCACCCTAAAACAGCCAAAAAACGCAATTTATAGCCTGTTTTGACCCATTTTTGACCAAAAAGTGCCAGACCCTATTTAGGTATTTTTCTCTTTTTGAGACCCCCTCCCCATTCGTAATGGCGTGCCCCCCACCAGAATTATCTCCGGCCGCCCCCCCCCCACTGCAAAAACCCGGTTACATGTATGGGCCCACTCGGGATAAGCACTTCTTCCTAGATCCTAGAAAAGAACCCTGAGAGAGGCGACTCCACACTGACAGCAACCAGCAGTTTGTAGAGCAGTAGGGTGCACACCTAAATGTTTCCCCCCACTTTTAAATCCCAGCAAAGAAGCGAGTTGGTGTTTGATGGCAGCGTCATCTCGCTAGCGCAGCCTTGCGTCAAAGAGAATTTGTTCGTTGCAAGTAGAGTGCGTTGTTCTTCGTGCGCAATTTGTTGCTTTCGTTGTTGTCGGCTCTCGAGAGTGTAAAACACCTCACTTGTGCTGAATTTCGATCGGTTCCGGCTGCCGCGCCTTCGAATTCGCAATTTCACGCCCGCATTCAGGAAGAGGCCGTAGATCTCCATTCTGGTCGACCTGTCGCTCTCTCTAAAATTGCATAGGTAATTAAATACTAAAGATGTGTATACAGTGCGAATTCCATTGTTATGCACTTACCGTAGACCCTATGATTAGCCCCCACCAATAATTAGCTTCCACCCTATAGTTATACACCCTCCCAAGACCACTTTGAGTTTATAAGCCTTCTCCCCTATAATTATACACTCTCCTACAGCTCGAACGAAACAATTAGGCCACTCGGGGGCTAATTATATAGTTTACGGTAGTCAATACTGATCAGCGGTGTAGGTACAGCTATATGCACCTGAGCATGTCGACGAGGTCTTGAATCTCGGCATCTGTGAGGCCGTGGTAGGTGCGTTCGAACTCGTTGCGGTCACTTCGCGACAGCTTCTCCACGTAGTCGATGATCTCGGTTCGGAATCGGCTCGAGATTCCCGTCAGCATGCTCGACCACTTGATGCGCTCCGCTAGAAGAAAATATCGTCAATACTACAGCCCCAATCGACTGCTAATTCCTTCATTCTTTCCTCCAACAATTGCAGTACACAAGTGCATGAATACCGTAAATCATCCAATAGTATTGGATGGGACAATGCATGAAATTGGGCCTACCGCTATCATGCTGGACATTCTACTATGATGTACGCCTCCCAAAAGGCGCTGATTGAAACAATACCCCAGCAGCTACTATTATACAACTTACATTTGAGGAGCAATGCTTTGGCACATGAGTCCTTGGTTACCTCTGCCTGTTCTGATCGTCTCTATGAGAGGTACGATCATTTGAGGCAGGAAACGGTCCCGGACCCTCAGCAATTGTGCGCTAGCCCCTTGCCCAAAGGGGTTACTGTTTTTTGCAGTCTCGCCACGCTGAGGATTGAACTCCGCACCTTGCGGTTTGGAACCAACGCCTTAGCCCAACTGCGCAAACAGCCGCCTGAGATGACTGAGTGTAATGTGCGTTATATAACTCACATCTGGTCAGGACTCGTCCTCCACCACTGCTGGAACCACCGCTGTTGATCCAGCTTTGGAATCGGCCCTGGAGCATCGCGTCGCAGAAGTCCTCGAGCTCGCTCCTGCCGATGCCGTCGAGCCGATCGCGCAGGCGCTGTCGCTTGTTGAGCGTCAGTCGCATAAAGTTCGTGCGGAAGCGGTTGAAATCGCGCCGACTGTTGTACTTCTCGAGGCACTCGTAGATGTGGTCCTTCTCGGAAGACCGCCAACCCGTCAGCAGCGCCTCCCAGATCCGGCGGTCCGCTGAATGTATGTAATTCATACGTGAATTTTCCAGTATTTCCCCCGTCCCTCATGTTGTGTGTCTTCAGAATTCTCCCCCCCCCCCCCTCCTTGGAAAACGAGAGTGGTCATAATAGGGAGCGCCTAATGAGATACCTATAGGACCCAAAGGGTATGGGATATGAAATGCTCCTTGCATACGGGTGTCTTTATACAGTGCACTTTTTTGGACACCCACCTACGTACATGAGAAGTTTCAGTAACTAATATTGGTCAACCACTCATGACATTGGGACACAACCGCTAAGACTCAGTAATAGTCAGGGTACACCACACTGTGTACTTTTAGAGGTTACGTAACATTTTACTGTCCCTTCCAATAGTGCGCAACGCGAGGTTTGAAACTACATGCAGGGACAGGGGCGCTATTCAGGCAAATACAGTACCTACCCACCCTCTCCTAGCAGCAATAGCGACTCACACGAGCTGAGTCTTCGGCCGCCTCCTCCGGAGCCGCTGATTCTCGTGCTGCCGCCGCCGCCGCCGCCGCGTCCTCTTCGCATCCCGTGCTCCCTGAGCCATCGGTCGAAGGAGCTGCCGCCCGTCTGGATCTCGCGGAAGCCGCGTCGGCAGTCGGCCTGGCTCTTGCCGTCGAAGAACTCGCCCACGCTCGAGCGCTCGTCGCGCGACAGCCGTCGCCAGCTCTTCCAGAACTTGGACTTGTCCGACGCGCGTGAGGAGCCGAGGAAACTGCAAAATTGCACCAACTGCGTTACGCAAATTCTGCAGGGCAGTGTAGATTCAACCTCTCCTTACCCGGGGGGCACTATTTTGAGGGGGGGGGGGCTACTGGAGGATTCACCGTACATACGCAACAAGTGAGGCGAACAAACTGTTGGAGTGCACTAGGGATGAGCATGGGCCGGGCCGGGCCGGAATTCCAGGCCCGTTTTGCGGGCCGGGCCGGGCCGGGCCTGCATTTTGAGGGTGCGGGCCGGGCCGGGCCGGGCCGGGCCGGGCCGGGCCGGGCCGGGCCGGGCCGGGCCGGGCCGGGCGTTCTTGGCTGGCCAACGTAGATAGCTACCTATGTAATGCATTGTAAGTATCGGCGACTATTCTGCACCGTATTAGCAACTTTGTATTCTATGACGCGCGTCTTTCGCGCTCAAATGGTGCAAAGGCCGTAAAATGGTTGTGAACTGCGATTCTGAGATGGATGCGCCATTCCGATAAGTAAATCACGCAAATTGGCATACGGTATTTCAGTAAATTGTACACTGTAGTGACTGTACTTATTTCGTGTTGCGGGCCGGGCCGGGCCGGGCCTGCGATATCAGCAGTTGGACGGGCCGGATTTTGAGGGTGCGGGCCGGGCCGGAACGGGCCGGACTATCTGGCGGGCCGGGCCGGGCCGAGATGTGCAGGCCCGTGCTCATCCCTGGAGTGCACTCGACAGTGCGGAAAAGAATTCGAGCAGAAGTTGATTGTGCTCGGATCTCATGAATAATGAAGAGGCGGGTGCGTTGTTGTTGTTGTTGGATTAGGGGCGACGCTAGGAGACCGACATGACGCCTTCCCGTCTAGACCCACATAATTAGCCAAAGACATTCTGTAATCTAGGCAGTGGCGGCATGAGGAATTCCACAGAGGAAGCAGTACTCGATCTACAGTGGGTCCATCAAGAATCGAACCCGGAAGCGTGCGCGCAAGAGGCCGATTTTCTACCTCTAAGCCATACGTTGTCGAAAAAGGGCAGAGTGACTCACTCAAAGAGGAAGCCTCTCTGCCTCCGTGGAAGCTTGTCGGTCTTGAGTCGGCCTTGCCATCTGCTGTCTCTGCTCGATCTCAGCCAGGACTTCAGCGACGAGGATCGGCCCCGGCCGTCTCGGAAGCGGTTGTAAACTCCTTTGATTTTGCCTCGGTCTTCCAAGCTGTTCAGCTCGTCGATGAGCTCTCTGAGTCGAATGAATCGGCTGACTACGGGAGTGATTACAATGTACCTCTGTTTTTCTTTACTGGAATTCTCCACGAGTAATCTAATAACATTATACTTTACAGCATTTACAACATTTGCGCAACATTTATTTCAGCAGAGAGCGTGGTCGTCGTCACTCACATTTTCTCGTCGGCCGAGAGGCCTTGCCAAGTTCTGTAGAACTCGTCCCGTTGATTGGAGCTCAGAGAGCGGATGTAGTCGAGCAGGTAGTCCAACTGCGCGCTGTCCAGCTCTGAGAAGCGCCTTCTCCACAAGCTCTCGTCCAGTCGACCTCTGTTACCACCACCGCTCACTAAAATCCGCTACCATTGGCAACCGTTGCTGTTGACGTAACGCGTTGCCTTGATAGGCCCATCCACACCCTTGAAACGTATACAATCTGTGGGATGGTCTGACTACGGTATACATACCGTGTTCATCAAAAGTGGTAAGTTAGAAACGCAAGCATTGACGTAACCGCAAGTGGGGAACAGAATGGTAAAACTGAACTCTGGGGTTATGAATTTGGGCGTGCAGGTCACCCCCACCGACTTTAAAAATCCGAGATTTACCCCCCCCCCAGCTTCGATGGTCAGTGACCCCTACATACGGGGTCATGCAAAAGGTAGCGGAGGAGCGAGCGTACCACCTTCACGCCATCAAATAATGCACCGATGCGCTAATGTACTTTATGACACAGCGCCAAGTTCAAGACCCGACTTAATCCTAAGTATACGCAAAGCGAAAGTGCGTAGCTCGTGAATTCGGAGCATTCTCGACAAGCACTGCGATTGCATGGGCAAAAAGGCAAAGAGCGTAACCTCGGTTTCGGTTGAGAGTCTTGAACACCGACCCTCGTCCATGACCGGGGTGCTCCTGCTGAAATATAGACAGACGGGCGTACACCCATTGGATCGATTGATATAAATTATAGCGTATTTTTGTAAATTCGAGAAAATGTACAGACAATTTGCAGAAAATTAAGCTATTATTTTTGTATGGCACTTTGTGCATATGTGGGTGTTTCGCCTCAATGTCACATGTCGCATGTGTAATGTGTATGTATACCTATGCGTGTATTTGGTTTTTAGAATAAACTTGGAAGTGTGAGTTAAAACAAAAAAGCAGCTGCCATAAAACCTAGGTATGTATGTATGATAAGCGCCCAGGCACTTACCGTTTCGAATGCCCTTTTGTACTAGCGCTTATCATAACATTTACAGTATTCAAGTAGAAACTATAAGCGCATGCTGTACAGTCTCTCTGCCTTCTAAAGCGTTTGATGTGCTGTTGTACTCAAATGATGAATGCTGTTACAGCAGACTAGGTGCATGTAGGAAAAAACCATGCGCGGGAAAACTGGTTTTGAACCACGTTTTCGCGACAGGACTCTACCGTACCTGCGCTAGGCAGAGGGTCGCTGCCCCCAAGAGAGCCAGACACGCAGCCGTCCGCATGTCGGTATCTCAGTCGGTGCGTTCGCTGATTCGACGTTCCTCCCAGTCAGCGTGTGCGTCAACCAGACGTGAATGTGTGAGCGCAAGAAGAAAACAATTGAGTCGATCCGACTACACTCGACGGCACAGCAGCCAGTTCTTTTATGCGCTCCGCCTACGTACGCACCTGTACACAAGGAGTTGGGGGCCCACGCAACGCAATCGAGCGCGCGCGCGCAGTATTGTTCTTGAGCCTCTTTCCGTGACAGCCCCTTCCCTCCCGCATCGTTCCCCACCCCCTCCCTCCTCAAGAAGAGCCATTCAGTGCAATGCGCGCTCCTTTACAACGGCCAGAAACGCGTGGGTGTTCCGCTGGCGCGCCAACGAAAACAACACAGCGCTGGATGAGTAGGCGGCAGAAGGTATAGAGTCCGCGTGCTATTTTCTCTCTTGCGAACGCACTTACATAGGTATGCAGATCGAGTTGAATAGAACGGCAAAGTCACGTCACTATGTATAGCCACTGTATGTGCGTGGTAGTGCGAAGCCGCCGGACGACCAGACGAATTTTGGTTTGGTCCAGTGACGGATCCCTTCGGAGAAATTTCGGGAGACACAACTGTACAAATTTGATTGCGCACTTCACAGTCCATTATGGTTACAAACGCGAGAAAACAATTGTTATAATACAATTTTTCGATTGATTTAGAATGTGGCTGAAACTTTATACATTGAAGAGTTGTGGAAAAAAGGCGATTGCAGTGCTGGGATTCGAACCCAGGTCTCAGGGTTTCCGGTCCTGGATGCTAACCACTACACCACACTCGCAGGCCTCCTATTCCACAAATCACGCATGATAAGCCAGGAGAAACGGCGGAGCCGGCATTGCCTGGCGTCAAACACCGCCCACCTGGATGTAACAATTGAAGAGTTGTGGAAAAAAGGCGATTACAGTGCTGGGATTCGAACCCAGGTCTCAGGGATTATTTACATGCCTAAGCTGAGGTTTACAGCATAACATATTAAAATTTTGGACAGATCGGACTGCAGACGAAGGAATGGCGAGCAATCAAAGTTTGCCGGAGCACCGTGAGCCACCCTGTACGTACAGCTGCATGTAAATAGGTATGCAACGAAGAAAGCCGACTAACTAGCATTTTCAAACAGCACAACATATTAACGTTACGACTGAAACGTTTACTTTGCAATGCTATGGATTTACTACACAGTACTACCGTACTACACACAGTATAATATTTTGCACGTCCGATGGCTCGATGGATTGGAAGTGCATTTTTTTCTGAAGAAAATGCTGAAGGTTGATTGAGTCTGACAGTGCCACAACATGCACAACACACGTACATAGGTACCTACATATACAATGCACATTGTACGTTGTACATACATACTTGACTGTCATTTGAGATTTTCCTGCATGTGAATATGACTAATCTCGTGTAACACTGGCCATTCAAGCCTGTCTTTGTGTTGCGCGTCTTGTCACATGCCACAACAGGTTGTAAACGCAAAGCGCTGAGAGCGTCTTACTAAAATGACACACGAAAGCCGCTCGTCACGGCAAGCAACTTCTTTTACGATCGTGCTCTCACACCCCTCTCTGTCTGTGCTCTGTAATAGTACAGTCTCTGTGATGAACGAACCTATACCTAAGCTGACTCACTAACACCGCAAATGGTGACGCATGCGGTTCGGCAGTACAAAAGCCACGGCCTAGAAAGGTGAACAGCACAGTTGCTGGTTAAAGGTTAAAATTGCTTCGACAAAAGAGCAGCGAGCAAAAGCAATGAAGGGTCTACTGCTTGCCTTGGCACTCTGGAGTGTAGGCGAAGCGTGCACACGTGAGCTTGCAATCGAAGTCGTCTAAGCTTTTAACTCATCGAAGGGTCCACGTGTAATCCCATTCTTTAACCATATGTGCCTTTTGTAGTTCTATAATTATTTCATAACGGAAGGGGGGACTGCTCTAGTTGCTCCACTAAAATGCTCTAGTTCGAGTGCATCTACATGTACCTATGTATGTATGTACCCTGTACAGCACATCCATAGCATACAGATCACTGTTAGGAGGCTACAAAAGCTGCAAGGACGTCATCAAAGCGTCGATCCAGCGTCACTCCACCGCGGACTTTCAGGTCAAAGTTGACGCAATTCGAGAGACTCTCCAGAAGAAGGAACACGGTAACGCGTTTGTGCTGGCAATGTAGACACTTTGTTTGTTTTCTCAAACATCGAGCACGTTTTCCTTGGATTAAGGCACTCAAAAGCGCAAAATTTTTGCCTGCGGCGCTGTGGTTCTCTTCCAACTCACGTTTGACTCGTAAGGGACTACAAAATCCTGATATTTTTGTCTATTCTATAGTAGTGTAGTTTGTGCGGTGAAAAAAAATTGACCTTCTCCCGCCTCTCTCATCAAATCCTAGATTCGCCAGTGATTGGAGGGGGGGGGGTATATTGGAAGATTTACGGTACCCTATTACCCTCAAGTACCGGTACCATAAGTTTTCCAATTGTACCCCACACCTGGAGTATTACTGTTTCGATCCTTGGGTACCCTGGGGCGATATTGGCAAAAGGGTGGGGGGGGGGGTGCCACTGCAGGGGATACTGCTCGGGAACTTACGTTAAATGTCTATCGATTTTCTTTCAGCGCCCTATGCAGTGTTTGTGTACAACCGAATTCCGACTTCCGTTCCGCTAGTCGTGACGACTGCGCAGAGTGCAACGGACGAAGCGAGTTTGGGCTGCGGCCATGTCAAGGCTGATTGGCTTGACGTCGAGACCTACGGAGTACTAAGGTACACGTACATGCGGTTTACGCGACCTGACAAGCGTAAAATGAGATATACCATACCACTAACCACTTCTGATGCCCTTTGGGTGGTGCGCTTACGTCATCGGAGAGTGGCCACAATCATAGAAGTGGGAGGTGCCTCTCAGCATCATATCGAGCATTGCTGAAATCTGCATACCTAACAAACCACTGCATACCACTGTCCAATCAATATGACTACGACTGCGTCGCCAGCGTCAGCGCTGCTCTCACCCAACGCATATTCTTATGGCAGTGTGGGCGTTTAGGTCACTTGTACAGTGCGCTCACAACGCTTCTGTAGTTGCAGTGCAGTGATGACACTGCATGATTCGGTCGATAAATGCTACTCGAACCTTTAGAACCGCTCCAACAAAGCTAAGCGGACCGGTGGACTACAGTGTCACTACAAACACGGGTGAGCTCTTGCAAACATCTGTACAGTACACACAACAGTAATGTGAAATTCCACACATCTGATCATACTAGTGATTGGGGATTTAGACAAGTCGGAAAAGTGCGCTGACGAGCAGCTGCGAAAAATAGTCACGACTGCGACTGAGAAATTTACTTCGGCAGCAGATCAACTCAGTGAAATGCTTCGCTTGGCGGCCGGAGGATTGGACGGTGCGTTTTTGGTTCTTGTTTATGCAATGCAGCGTCATAACTGCCCAGTCATTCTTAATGATTAGCGCGGCTTTTCATTACGTAATGTGGATCTGTAATGGTGGGGGGGGGGGGGGGTTCGCAACATATTCCGTCCCCATTCCCAACCACAAAGTCTTCCACCTGTCTAAAACAAAGCAAGTTAGTAACTGTTTTTGTATGGTAACAATTTTCAATCCTATGAACAGCTAAATAACGTCCATTTGACCTTTATTTTGACGCAATTTTTTGACGCAAATTTCTCTCATTTGACATCTAAAAGCAACTCATCCGATTAAATGACCGGATTGTATGTACCAGAGTACCATGACATCTCACTGAAACATTTTTTGCGCAATCCAAAACATGTCCGCACATCAGCAGAATCTACACGCCATCCCGTGTCTCGGTTCAGGCTACTGGCTCGCCCAGGCGTACGCCAAACAACCTCAGTCTAACCAACAAACTCAATTGAATCATCTTTGTCTACCCTGGTTTTATGACATCTCACTGAAACATTTTTTGCGCAATCCAAAACATGTCCACACATCAGCAGAATCTACACGCCATCCCGTGTCTCGGTTCAGGCTACTGGCTCGCTCAGGCGTACGCCAAACAACCTCAGTCTAACCAACAAACTCAATTGAATCATCTTTGTCTACCCTGGTTTTATGACATCTCACTGAAACATTTTTTGCGCAATCCAAAACATGTCCACACATCAGCAGAATCTACACGCCATCCCGTGTCTCGGTTCAGGCTACTGGCTCGCTCAGGCGTACGCCAAACAACCTCAGTCTAACCAACAAACTCAATTGAATCATCTTTGTCTACCCTGGTTTTATGACATCTCACTGAAACATTTTTTGCGCAATCCAAAACATGTCCACACATCAGCAGAATCTACACGCCATCCCGTGTCTCGGTTTAGGCTACTGGCTCGCTCAGGCTTACGCCAAACAACCTCAACCTAACCAACAAGATTATCCAATTGAATCATACATGTCTACCCTAGTTTTATGACATCTCACTGAAACATTTTGTGCGCAATCCAAAACGTGCACACATCGGAAGAATCTACACTCCATGCCGTGTCTCCGTTCAGGCTACTGGCTCGCTCAGGCGTACGCTGGTCGCGATTTTTATCGATTGGGCCGCACCGACTTTTACTCCATCCAAGCTGCCTCCGACAAAGTCTGTGAGATGACCGTCGGTGGCAACGTCTTCTACAGTCTCATTCAAACGGGACGCGTCCAGCTGCCCGTCACGCTCGCTCGTCGTGACAACGGCAGTGACGTCAGCGAGTTGACGATCGACAACGCGGAAGAACATTTTCGACTCTTGTGACTGGAAATTTGCGCGCTAGCGCGTCAGCACCGTTCGGCAATTCTGAGTGAGACGGCCAGTCAATGTGAATATGCGTCGCCAACTAGGGTTGGTTTGTTCGCCTGTTGCGCCCACAAGCACCAACAAAGACACCCTGAAGAAATGTGCCGTTATTGGTGCAAAGGGCAATTTTGCGAAATAATTCTAAACGCGATTCCAAGCGAAAACACAACAAAATTGAATTCAACTAATATCCTCCATGATAGCGGAGCGGATCAAGGATTTTCTGACAGAGGGGGGAGAAGCTGTACTTTTTTTCATTGCAGTTTATCCGAAAATGCCAAGTTTTGGCACTGGCGTCGTCATTTACTTTGTTTGTACTCTTTTCAACACACAATAGTGAGGTGCATTAGAACCGCAGCGAAAAAAATTTTGAGTGCCTTAATTGAAGGAAAACATCCCACATCGCTTCTTTCCTTCTTCTCCCCTAAACTCGCCCCCCCCCCCCCAACCTAAGCTGACAGGAGGGGGAGACCCCCTCTCACCCTTCTGGATCCGCTAGTGATCCTCCAAAGAACGCCACCCCCTCCATTAAAAGCAGGGCAAATCAAGTCAGGGCAACAATCGACAATCGATCAAGGCTGCGACGTTAAGAGCTTCACCAGACGTTAAATTTTCTGACTATAGCAGCCAAATGCCGCCGTGTCGACCATTCTATAGGTACGAGCGTTCATCCTTGTCCCCAGTGGATTTTGTACCCCATATCCCGCGAACGGCGAGAGGACGTCCTACCGCTGCGCTACTCGCACTCAAAGCTATAAGGCGTAGTCGCCCTCAAATTCGATACTCGTTTACGATACGCAATGCAATGCAGTGTGACGCGCGAACCAGTTTTGATTGTTTGTACCCGGTACCTAGGGTACATGTAAGTAATGTACGAAGGAATTATAGTTATCTGCTGTACTTTAGTGCATCTTTTTCGAAACCGGTTTATCCGTATACCGTAAACCCCCATAATTCCCCCTCTCCAATAGTGCCCCGAAAGGGCAAAAAGAACCTACGTTTTGCATTTTACAAGGACACACATCAAGCAGAAGTTACGTATAAGTGGCTACCTACACCCATTAATGAATGCCATTTGAGCAACGTTGAACTGTTCATCACGTAAGGAACGCAACACAACTCCAATAGGGCCCCCCCCCCCGGGTAAAGAGAAATATTGAGCCCGGGGCATTATTGGAGGATTTACCGTATGTACCTGAAGCTCTTCGAGACTCTCTTCTTTCGACGATGGCGACTTCGTCCGGTCTATAGAAAATGGCGGCCACGTAGGGCATGGCTCGCATGGCGGCCATTTTGGACACGGCGGGCATGGCCCAGGGCATCCCGGGCATGCTGGTCGTGGCGGTGGCAGCGGTAGCATCGGAAGCAGTCGTGGCGGTGGTGTAGGCCACAGAGGGCAGGTCGGGCATATCGGCGGAGGCGGGCATGGCGGGCAAGTTGCATAAAAACGTTCTCTCAGTCCTCCTGTGCAGGCTTGGGTAAAACAATTTTATTGAAAAAAAACATAGTATTTTTTAAGGTTTTTTTTAATGTTTTCAGAGATCGTTTTGGATGTCAAATCAATGTTGCAGGTGTTATGCCTAGTGGAGTGTCAATAACAGCCAACTAAAGCATTAAAAGCCTTTTGAAGTGCATTTTAATTAAACTTTTGGCTACTGATAGGTTTTTTAGTGAGTCAGACTACGACTATGACCATCCAGCCATGGTTTGACAGCCTCCAGAACACCTCCAATAGTGCTAATTATGGTTATTTAGATCATCCAGGCTGCTACTAAGTAGGTATATAGCGCTTAAGCACACTAAAACCGTCGTTTTTGCCAATTTCAGTTGAGCACTTTTCGGACGATTTTGAACAGTTTTTTTTTATTAAAAAAAAAATTCGAGTTTTTTTTTATTTTGCCAAGCCTGTGGTGGCGAGACCTCTGAGGCGTTGATCTCTGAGAGTTGCGGCCCACGGATCTTTGGTAAATGCTTTCGGGAGACGTGGACGTTGGGGCCTCTCGAAGGCGGGCAGTCGATCCACCAGCCTTCCGGCTCCGAACCCTCCAAAGTGTACACCGACGAGACTTTCCGTGGTGACGCAGCACGCCAACGCAGCGAGCAGCGCCAGTTCCAATCGCATTCTCGTCTGCAGATTGCTGTTGTTGTCTGTGAGAAAGCGTTGTTTTCAACTGGCATTGCGAACCTTGCGGCTGCCCGACGCGTCGCCCACGCTGTGCCCAAACGAGTTCTGGCGTCACGATCGACAAAAAAACGAATTCCATAGATCGGCGCGACTTTTGCTCAGACACCGCTCTCTGGCCGCGTCCTGACTTATAATTGGGGATATACCGCAAACCCTATGATTAGCCCCCCTGGGGCTAACTGTTTTGTTTGAGCTCTAGGAGGGTGTATGATTATAGGGCTTCTACTTGCGAAATTGAATGACCCCTGTGTACCAGAGTTTCATGACATCTCATTGAAACATTTTCTGCGCAATCAAAAACATGCGCACACATCAGCAGAATCTACACTCCATTCCGTGTCTCTGTTCACGCTACTGGCTCGCTCAGGCGTACGCTGGTCGCAGATTTTATCGATTGGGCCGCACGGACTTTTACTCCATCCAAGATGCATCCGACAAAGTCTGCGAGATGACCGTCGGCTCCATCTTCTACAGTCTCATTCAAACGGGGCTCGTCCAGCTGCCCGTCACGCTCACTCGCCGTGACGACGGCAGTGCGGCTGCTGCTGTTGACGTCATAGACAGCGAGCCGAAGATTGTCAACGCGACAGAGCAGATGTTGCTCTTGTGACGAGAAAGGTGCACGTTAGCACGCGTCATTGAGAGCAGCTCCGCGCTGCAACTGTGGGCGTCACAGCCAGTTGGTGTGAGTGTGCGCAGCGCCAAGGCAACTGGGTTGGCATGTTGTTGGTTTGCATACATTCTCGTCTGTTGTGCGTGCGCACAAGCACCCCCAAAGACACTGCTTGGCGCAGCCACTATTGAAGAGTGGAAGCACCACTGGAGGACTTTCATGGGGTTTTTGACAGGAATGTTCCTTGTTCGATGTACATGGTAGGTACATAGGCTGCATCAGCCGCCCCAATGGTGCCCTACGCCCGATTACAGATATTTATCTGTCCACGTCAGGTTGAGAGCCGACGGTATGCCCTATCAATAGATGACGTCTGGAACCTTTCAGTTCGCCTGGAGGCATATAGCAAATCAAAATGCAGTCTATGTACTCTAGCACTTCAACAGATTTCAACGCAACAAGCAAGGTCACTTCAAAGTGGAGACCGGCTTTTGAACGTTTTCCGTTATGACACCGTTGGCTGAGAAATGAATTTCGATTTACCAATACCATATGGAGCCACGGTCTTTTAAAATCGTTCCAGCAATGGTAACCCTTATCATTTCCATTGTCGCCGCCGCGGCTGCACTTGCTCGTTGCACCTGCTTCCCTTCCATAGCCACGGCATCTCTTTAGTGAATCGCACCGCTCCTGAGTCAGCAAATCGCGCATCTCTGAAAGGTTCATCGAACAACTTGAGTCAACGATTACCTTGAGCCGTCTGATTTTATCTTCACAGCGAAAGCATCAAAGAAGCACGTAAAGACACGGACGGCACAGAAGGAGCAGACAGTAGGACGAAAATTTAGCGAGATTTTTCGGATTGCTACGTAACGTACATACCTATACCTAGGTGCGGTACACGCACGCAACGTGTTTGATGAATTCGACTTTGAACTGAAGCAGAATTTGAACTCGATGTCAAGTCTGCAGAGAATGGCAGTGGACTGGGCCTTGATCGGGGAGATTGTGCAGCAGCTCAACGTCGAGTATACGGCCGTGTTTATCAACCTGGCCTTCAGTATTGTGCAGTTGGCAATGCCCACGGTCATGCAAGAGAGAATTGTGACCATGAACCGAGAGTCGCTCTCCAACATGTCCTACAAAGAAGCGGAGGTCTTTACCGGCCAGCGAGTTGGTCTTTTCTACCTGCTCTTCGGTCTGCTGGCGAGTCCGCTGACGCTGGCCGTGACGCTCTGGTTCGGTGAGTGACGCTTGCCTTCCTATCGGACTACACCTAGACTATACACAAACAATAGACGAAACACCGTGATTTGTCAAAGGAATACCAATATGTGTGCTATGTGCACTATGCAGAACGTCCAGGGGCGCGCGTATACAACATGTACATGTACATACCTATTGAACACAGTCTTGTTCATACACATGTTTCAATGGGTCTTCTTGTATGTCAGCGCTAGCTGTTTACTTTGATCGGTCGTCTTCTCCGGGGATTCGTGCATCAACCGTTAGTAGAAACTGCAGCGTCACTTAAGCATAAAATATAAAGCGGTCAACGACTCAATATGTTCCAAATAAGCGCTCCAACCTACATCCTCCAATCCAGCCAACCGCCTCCGCATGCCCAGCAAGAACAGCCCAATGTGAAGAGAGTTTGTGGGGCTGTGGCGTAGTCCGCAAGGCGTTGGATTCCTGACCGCGATGTCGGGGGGTCCGATTCCTTGCTGGGCAAGACCACGGCTACCCTCTTGGGCAAGGGGTCTAAACCACAGCTCCGGTTTCTGGCTGTACCGTGGCTTCGGCCAAAAATCAGTGCCAGGTGGGGGCCCACCTTGCCTCGCGGCAGAACAACGCCCACTGTTATGTATACGGCGCCGCCCTGTGATCTTGTGATCCAGTTTACGCCATTGTGCTGTGTCGGTGGTTGTCGTCAAAATAAAGTTTTAAAAAGTTTTTTTTTTAAAGAGTAGATGAGCAAGGAGGCGCCAGGGGCGCCCGTTGGGCCAGCGGTAGATGCTAGTAGCGAGGGCGTCAGAGTGCGTTGAAGAACACCGTAAATCCTCCAATAGTGCCCACGGGGCATCATATTTTCAACCTCCCCTTACACCGGGACACCATGGAGGGGAGGGGCACTATTGGAGAGGTGCTGCTATTATTTCAATCTAAAAATTTCGAATGGTAATGCTAGTTTCGCTGTCAAAATTGCCGATTTTCGTGATTTTGATTACTTCTGTCACATTTAATGGCTGATTTACCGCTGATAGTTGCTGAAACGTACTATTATTGGTTAGTAGTAGTGTGCATACACGGTATACAGGGTGTCCCACAGTGTGTTTCGCAACTTTTAATCAGTTACTGTGCCTCACTGTGTTGACAGATTCTGACAATTTTTGTACGTACATATACTTACTACCAAGTGTAACTTAGACCTACGCCAAATTCTGGAAAAATCCACCAAACCAAGCGTAATTTATTCAGCACAGAACAAAATCACTGAATTTTCAAAGTGACCACCATGTTTGGCAGTGCACTTGCACACTGACCATAACAAAATGCCAAAAATTCTGCAGCGTATAAATCGTCGGCGTCAAAGGTGAGCAAAAGCGCCACTTTGCCCGTCAGATCACCGACTGGCTGCACAAGACATTCGCTGTTCGCTGGTTACCGTAAATCCTCCAATAGAAGCCCCCTCCAATAGAAGCCCCCCTCCACTAGAAGCTCCCCGTCCAGTAGTGCCTCCCCCTCCAATAGTGCCCCCGGGTACGGCAAGGTTAAAAGTATAGAGCCGCCCCGCCTCCAATAGTGCCCCCGGGGGTAAGGGGTATCCTATGCCATGTGCTTTTTATGGGCAAAAATAAAGTGGTAGGTACATTTATATCGTGTATACACAGTACTACTAACCAACAATAGACGTTTTAGCAACTATTAATGGTAAATCAACCATTAAATGTGGAAAACGTTATGAAAATCACCGAAAAATCGGCAGTTTTGACAGCGAGTTTAATGTTTAGTTAAAATGTTTAGGTTGAAAGTATAGAAGCCCCCCCCTCCAATAGTGCCCCCCTCTCCAATAGTGCTTCCGGGTAAGGAGAGGTTGAAAGGATAGTGCCCCGGGGCACTATTGGAGGGTTTACGGTAGGTCGTGGAGAAGATGCCAGACCTCACTCTGGTTGACCTCTCGTTTTGGAGGATTGTCAAAGACATGGTGTATTCCCAGCGATCCAATTGCTTGGATGAGTTGAAGGAAGCTATTGAAAGCGCTTTTGCTCACGTTTGATGCCGATTTATGCTCCAGAATTTGCCATTTTGTTATGGACAGGTGTGCAAGTACACTGCCCAAGACAGTGGTCACTATGAAAATCAGTGATTTTGTTCTGTGCTGAATAAAATTCACTTGATTGAGTGGATTTTTCCAGAATTTGGCGTAGGTCTAAGTTATACTTGGTAGTACATGTACGTAGTACAACAAATTGTCAAAATCTGCCAATGCAGTGAGGCACAGTAACTGATCAAAGTTGGGAAACACACCGTTGGACACCCTGTATGTACCTACCACACTATATTTTTGCCCATAAAAGGCACATGACACAACATACCTACTCCTTACCCCCGGGGGTACTATTGGAAGAGGGGGGCTTTATTATTTCAACCTTGCCGCACCCGGGGGCACTATTGGAGGGTGGGTTGCATTGGAGGATTTACGGTAATAATGTAGTCGCTGCACCCGTTTCCGGCTCTTTCTCCGACAAGGTGGGGCGAAAGCCGTTCGTGCTGCTCTGCGCGGCGATGTCCACCGTTCTGTTGGTGCTGATCCAATTGGTTGCGACCACTTCCCTGGAATTCTCCGTGTGGGTGCTCTACGGCGCCGCGCCCGTGCTCGCCACGTTCGAGGCCGCCCTCTCCCTCTTTCCCGCCTACATCAACGACCAGACGACGGCCCACAACAACACGGCCACTCTCTACTCAAGACTCATGACTCTCAGTCGGTTGCACGCAGCTACAGTGTCGCGCCCTCATGTCGCACCTTTTGTCAAAGAATGCATAACTCGTCTTTCGAATCTTGACCACTTACATGCATAGCAAGTACAAAGATAGACCTTTGCCAAGTTTCACCCAAATTGGCTGCACCGCTTCGAAGTTACACTGTTACTGTTGAGTGTAGAAGGCGATATTTTCATATGGAGAGGCCAAACTGAGAGGCAAAAGCGGATTGGTCGACTTTTTGGCGGTTTCTCAATCGTCGATGCAAAATGTGTTGCTCAGTAAAGGCAGTTCTTGCTGGTTTTTGAATTCGCGGAGGACGGGCGCCCACAGAGCCGGTTTTTCCAACTCATTTTATAGTCGCTACTGCCAACGGTTCTCCATTGTCGATTTTGTTCATGGAAATTCAACTTTAAACCGACTGATTGTTTCATTTTCAATATCCACCTTGTAAGACTGTTTAACAAGAGAGTACAGCATGCACACGTAAATAGGCGGCTCGAAGTTTTATCAAACACAGATTTTTCGGAATAAAAAGTGCAATATAATATGAAATATGCAAAACTTTGCTCGCAACGGCTTAAAACTTCGCAATGGTGCAGCCGATTTGCTTAAAACTTTGCAAAAGTCTACGTTAGACTACTTGTCATAAGTGATTAAAATTTGACGTAAACTGGTTCACCTGTGCCCGAGTGTATATGCTTTGACAACGGGAGGGCGGGACACTCGGCATGTTCCTACACATCTGCCGTCAATCCTCGAGTAGTGTGCGGGACACTAGATCGTCAACCTCTCCACACAATGGATACTAATGGAAGAAATCCTCTATTGGAGAGGGGCTTTAGGGCTACTGGGGCTCAGGCTTGGTTAAAAAAATTGTTTCTTTTTTCTTAATTAAAAAAAATTTGTTAACTTTTTATGTTCTCAGAGACCGTTTTGCATGTCAAATCAATGTTGCAGAAAGTGTTTTAAGCCTAGTAGAGTGTCAATAACAGCGAACTAAGGTACCGAGTCTGATTTCAAAAATTTACTCACATAAAATCGACCAAAACATGAGACAGGTATAGAGGCGGGGGGGGGGCACTATTGGCGAGTTTACCGCATGCAGATTTGGTTTGTAGACTTCTCACTTGATTTACCTAACTACATACATACTACATATGTATCTCTACCGTGTTGTGTTGCAGCTGTGTGTTTTCAAGGAGCACACTTGCTGGGTAACGTTCTGGGAGGCTTTGCGATCCCATACGTTCATTTCTCCATGTGGCCACCACATCACACCGCGCTCCTCTTGGCACACGCCGTGGCACTATTGGGCGTACTCTACGCGCTGATTTTCCTGCCACACGTTGTGCCTCCACGTCAGCTGTAAGGGCCTGCACGCACGCACGCACCGGCACGCACGCACGCACGCACGCGCGCGCGCGCGCACGCACGCACGCACGCACGCACGCACGCACGCACGCACCCACGCTCAGGCACGCACGCACGCACGCACGCACCGGCACGCACGCACGCACGCACGCACGCACGCACCGGCACGCACGCACGCACGCACGCACGCGCGCGCGCACGCACGCACGCACGCACGCACGCACGCACGCACGCACCGGCACGCACGCACGCACGCGCGCGCACGCACGCACGCACCGGCACGCACGCACGCACGCACGCACCGGCACGCACGCACGCACAGGCACGCACGCACGCACGCACGCACGCACGCACGCACGCACGCACGCACGCACGCACGCACGCACGCACGTACGCGCGCACGCACGCACGCACCGGCACGCACGCACGCACGCACGCACGCACCGGCACGCAACCTTTTGTTTTGTTTAGAAAGCCAAACATGCACAGCGACTCGAGTCAGGGGAACGCAGAGTCGAACGTCATCGGCTTTTTCAAGCACTTCATCCTTGGTTTTCGCACTTTGTTCAAAAGACGGGACCGCTGGCGGCGACCTCTGCTCATCTTAACCATTCTCGTCGGTATCACGACCGGAAGCGCTCATGGCCTTGAAGAGTGTGAGTGCGCTTGATTGAGCTGAGCTACAAGTTACAACCGTCCCATTGGCGGACCGCCGCTGTCTCGCTCGGTAGTCCATAGCGTGGCCATGCTTTAGGCTGGATTTATACTTCGTTTACCACAACAAAAGAATTGTTGACCTCCTCCTCAATCAATACACGTTGAGAGACCCCTTCAAGTGGGATCTAGAGGATCGCGCGCGCTACCAGCTAGCAAGGAATATCGTTTGTGAGTCCATTGCATAGTAGAGTTTGAAGACAGTCTTACCGCAACGTCTCACTGCCCTAAGCTAGTACTCCGGGGAGGGGTATTGTTTCAACCCTTGGCTATCCGTGGACTACTGGGAGACGATGCTATTCTAGAGGGGCCGCTATGATTTCAATCTCAGAATTTTTGGGGGCACTATACATAGAGAGGGCACTCCGTTGGGTTCAACCTTTAGCTACCCAGAGCACGGTTGGAGAAGGGGGCAGTATGAAGGGCGGACACTGTTGAAGAATTTATGGATACCTGCATTTACTATCACGTACTGTACCGTACAATGTATTGAAAAGTTGAGGAAAAATTGGCGCATGACGCGATGGGAATTGAACCCACGTCTCTGGATTACCGGTCCAGTGTGCTACCGCTACACCACACGCGCACGCCAACTCTTCCACAATATTCGAAATGAGAAGGCAAAGACAACGAAAGGGCGAGCCTTAGGCCGCAGCACCAAAGTCGTGTCTTTGGTGCTGTTTTTGTAAAGCACTATTTTTTTATACAGACTCGATATCGATTGATTAAAATGAACGGAAAAAAATTATTTAAATTACATTTGTAGCATGTAGGTACCTATAGGTGACCCCGTGGTTGCTTATTGTTTCAACTTTACATGGTACACGCCTAATAACGTAGGTCTACCTACTTTGTGATTGCGTGCCAGCCAACGCTTTCGTTGAGCGCGCGCAGCCATGCTCGCACGTCTGGGTGTTGTGCCTCTTCAGCAGTAGTTGGCAGCAGCTTGGGCGCGATCCTTCTTCGGAAAGTCCTGAGGCTCCGCTACAGCACCATAGTGCTTCTCGGAGCCATTGGCGCTGTCGGCTCGGCAGTCGTCTCAGGCTCTGCGACAGCGACCTGGCACGTATGTTACATATACCGTAAACCCTATTATTAGCCCCCCCCGGGGGCTAATTGTTTCGTTCGAGGGTGTGTAATTAATTATGAGGAGGGGGCCTTACACCGTAAATCCTCCAAAGAACGCCCCCCCCCCCTCCAATGAACGCCTCCACCCTCTCCTCCAATGAACGCCCAGGGTTGAGGGTAGGTTAAAATAATACACGCCCACTCTCCAATGAACGCACAGGGGCGTGCTTTAGAACACAGTTATGCAATGAAATGCTTGTCAAAACAGGAATTCTACGTTTGGGTACTGTATATTGCCTGTATACGCACTAGACAGTAGAGATGAGCATGGGCCGGGCCTGGGCCTGATTTTCCTGGGGCGGGCCGGGCCTGCCTCGTTTTTGGGCGAAAATCAATGGGCAATCAATCTATGAAAAAATTTGCCGGCCTGGGCCGGATTTTTGCCAATTTGGCCGGGCCGAGCCGGGATTTCCAGGCCCATGCTCATCTCTAATAAACAGCTATTGTTTAGCCGCTGCAGAAGGCGATTTGCACCAATAACTGTACAATTTTCATGTTTAACTAACGATTATTGGGTCTGAACAGCTTGTTGCAACGCCATTTAGTAGTTGAGTCTATGAACACCCCCCCCCCCCTCCAATCAACGCCCCCTCCTCCAATAAACGCCCAGGGTAGAGGGTGGGTTGAATAATGAACGCCCAGGGCGTTCATTGAAGGATTTACGGTAAACAGGAAGTATTGATGCGTGGGGAGGCGCGTGGAGGCGATTTTTAAGGAAAAAGACGCTGCGCACATGCATTGGTACACTTTAACACACTCATACAGTCTCACATGCACATATACCTACATGTACATACGTACACATACGCGACCATACATACACCCAGACTTACCTAGCAAAATTTTGCCTTTCAGACAATGGTCCATTTAGAGAGGGGGCGTCCCGTAATTATAGGGGGGGGGGCAATTATAGGGTTCGCGGTATGCACCATAAAACCCTCTAATTTAGCATCAAAATGTTCTTGCGGAGTGTTGCGGAGGAGACAATGTACAGGGTGCGGCACCCTTCTGTCGCACCTTTTGTCAGACCATAACTCGGTTCTGGGTAAACCGATTCAAATAAAATTTTGAGCCCGCATAGAAAACGCTTCAACTTACATATGTATATGCAAACTTTCGTACAAATTCGTTTATTCGCGATTAAGTTCCACGCTTACAAACACTTTATCCCAACAGTTCATATTGGAATAATGCAGAATTCAATTTAAGCTAAACGCTTTCTGTCAAATATTACGGTGAAAGATTCAAAGATTCACTCTGAGTCAGCGCGTAGTTATTGCTAAACCTTTTCATAAGACCAACACAGAAAAATTAACGACACGTCGTTTTACACCTGAATTTGGATGAATCGGTTGAATGCACCGTGTGTCGCCAAGACACCATTGACCGGATCTCTCATTTCCCAAGACTTGACGCCATGTGACTTCTCTGACTGGGGACTCCTAACGGATGCGGTTTACGCGCTGAAATGCCAAACCATCACAGAGATGAAAGAGGCCATCGAGAATGCAGCGGCGAACTTTGACGATGAGCTGTGTGCTCAAGAATCTGTCGATCAGTAACAACGCGTTGTGAAAAATGCATCGATTCAGATGGTGGGCTTTTTGAAAGTTAAATGTTTGATCAATTTCGATGAAATTCAAATTATATATTTGTTGAAGCGTTTTCTATAAGTGTTCAATAATTTTATTTGAGTAGGTATAGCCAGAATTGAGATATGGCCTGACAAAAGGAACGACAGAAGGGTGACGCACCCTGTACAACCTACATAAAATTGGATCTGTACGTGCAGCAGCACGAATGCTGCACCAGTCTTGTGCGATCATACAGTTGCGATGATTGCAGATTTATCTGAAGCTTATTTTTGACATCGTCCAGCCAAAAGACGCAGTCACGAAGATCATTATGGAGCTAGTGGAGCCGGACGATGTTTGTGACGCGCGCGCACGCACGCACGCGCGCACGCACGCACGCACGCACGCACGCACGCACGCACGCACGCACGCACGCACGCACGCACGCACGCACGCACGCACGCACGCACGCACGCATGCATGCACGCACGCACGCACGCACGCACGCATGCATGCACGCACGCACGCACGCACGCACGCACCGGCGCGCACAATACAGGTGGGCAAGATGGTGACGGTACGAGCGGTGATTGGAGGAGTGAACGGCCTGGTGCAAGGCCTGCTCATGACCTCTGTTTACACGGCCACCATCGGCCACTTCCCGCCAGCGGCCTGGCTTCTCCTGGCCGCCATCTGCGCTGTTGCAACGCTGCTAGCCGCCGTTGCGCACGCGCTGTACATCAAGGAGGAGCGATTCATCAAAGAGCCGCAAGCCTGGAGACACACCGTCATGTCCGCCGCTGACTCCGCGCGAGGGGAACGTTACTAGCACTAGACACGGCGTCACGACTAGAGTTGTCAGTGGGTGTTTTCAACTGTTTTTTTAATGATACGGTTGAATGAAAAGCTTAGGAGTGTGGAATCATGCTAGGTGTGCTCCTGCTGTGCGCACTTACACGTGTACGGTCCAGATTCCGCTCTGAGGTCACGAGGTGTGCATGTGGACTCACATAAGAGTTAAGAAAAGCGCAGTAATTTAAAAAAAATCGGAATTTTTCATATTACCACCCGACTTTGCAAATTGTTTTTTTCAACTCTAGTTTAGTTACCCAACACTCCTAGGAGCCGTTTTATAAACCTACGTTTACGTTTACGATCTTAATCGGACGTCGGAATCGCTGTTTTTGGTTTTATAAAGGTGCGTCGTAAATTCCGTTTATGTTTATGTTTACGATCGTAATCGCCACGTTAAATTATATTTTGGTTTTATAAAAATTTCGGAATCCGACGTCGGAATTACGACCTAACGCTATACGTTTACGGAGGGGTACCCCATCATAATCACGTTTAAGATTCGGGCAAACGTCGTTGTTGCGCCAACACAGCGACGGTTTTCAGTCGGACGACGCTTTTGAGGACGATTTTGAACGTCAAGGCTGAAGGCGTCGGACATATAGGCCACAAATTGCCACCTTTTTTTAAATTCGTCGGGCGTCGTCGTCTCCACCGGGCAGCAGTCGGCGACGGCGTCGGCCACAGCTTTTGCTCGTTGGTGGTGCCCATGACGAGCTCTTGGTCGACGAGCGAGCGATTCAAGACGGCGACGGAGTGGAGACAGTCTTAGACGCGCCGACGACTCCTTAAATCAACGCCAACAAATTTTCGGAAACTTTACTTAAAACGTAATCGTAAACGCGGCGGAATTACGAATGGACGAAAAACCAAATATAGCGGTGTCGTAATTATGGCGTCCGTTTATGTTTCCGATTCGGAAACGTAAACGTAGGTTTATAAAATGGCTCCCTAGTCTAATTATGCGTATACTTATCTTTTCTACATGGTATAGCATGTGATCTGTGCATACTGTATGTAATCCACACGCTCTGTGATCCACGTGGTGGGCTATTTTCAGCAAAAGTCCAACTTTTCGTCCCGATGTAGCGGTGTGCAGAAATGTCCGCATTTTCTAAGATAAAATGGAAAGAGACATTGACCTTATACAACTACTGCTATTTTGACAGGTATTTCCTTTTCAAGCGGAATTTCTTTAACGCCTACATTTATACCTGCATTTATACACTCTGCATATGTACGCGTACACGCGTGGAACTGTATTCCCTTAGGTTGTTGATTTCCCTTAGTCGTCGAATTGACGAGGTCACGCACGCACGCACGCACGCACGCACGCACGCACGCACGCACGCACGCACGCACACACACCCTTCTTGGAACTCATTCTTCAAGGAAATTCAAGCTCAACCTGTGGTTTGACGTGACTGACAGCACAACACGTGATTTGCAAGCAAAATTTTCTTGTTACATAGTTTCGTTTGAACAGCACTGTTTTAATCTTGCTTTCACATTTCACAGTCAACTAGCACCACGTCACTGCTTGCCGATCTGTTGAAGGTCGCGATTTCTCTTCTCTCCGTACTTTCCAATTGTATGTGCCTGCACGCGGGGCACTATTACGTGCGGTTTGTATTGATTAACCCGTCATTTCGTCTCAGTTGACAATTCGCATTGAAAGAACGCACTCAACGGCACACGGCCCCCTCAAAATGCGCTCATATGTCAAGTCACGTCTGTACGTGCAGTTCGTACGTACATACATATCTACTCAGCGTGTCTGAAATTCGAAATTAAACTCTCCTCAGCTCGTTTGCAACACGAGGCGCGGCGTGTGTAGAAAAAAGGTGTCACAGAACAATGCGTTTCCCATCCCACTTGACTGACGAGTGCCTTCTCCACCTAATTACCCATCCTGTATTGTATGTACATGACCCTCACACTAACGGATCCAGAAAAGGGAGAGGGGGGGGGGTCTCCCCTCATGTCAGCTCAGATTTGGGGGGGGAGGAGATTTCAGGGGGGGAGAAGAAGGAAATGAATGAGCGCAAAGTAGGCAGATTCTTACGTTTTTCTTGGTTTAATGCACTAAGAAGCGCAAAATTGTCTTCTGCGGCGCTGTGATTACCATATATTGCAATTCACTATTGTGTGTTGAAAATAGTGCAAACAAAGCAAACGCCAATGCCAAGGCCAAAAACTTGACTTTTTGCAATAATTCCGCCAAAAATCAGTGCCCACCTTGCCTCGCGGCAGAACAACGCCCATTGTTTGTTTGTATACGACGCTGCCCTGACTATTTGCAATAAACTGCACTAAAACAATTTGACTTTCTCTCAGCCTCTGTCAGAAAATCCTGGATCCGCTAAGGGATCCTCAATCGTATGCGCATTGATTGCGGTGTAATGCAGGGCAGGCGATGTAACGACGCAAATTGACCTGCCGTGTGACGCACTCAGAGTGAGCGGGTGCAACCTCAACCCACGCTGACCTCAATGTCGCGAGTTAACCCCATTCCACCACTATCAATCACAACAGGCACGAGACATCTGTGTACCGCAGAGAGTGTATGGATCGATCAATCGGCCAATCAATCAATGAGCTATCAATAATGCTACATGTGCAGAGCTCTCGCTTCAGCAGCTCAGCCCCATATGGGTCCCAGTCGATTCACGTCCTCGGGTCGAATCCAGGGATCTCTGGCATATCGGTTCTGCGATAGAAAGGACGGCAACAGCCTTTTCACAACGAAAGCGCGTTTCGGTCGCTGCTCATAAGCGGCCCTCATCAGAAACTGCGGCTTGGTGCTCTCAACTGCCAGCAGACGCCTGAAGCGGGATCGAACCTTCGCCGTGACGCATTACTCGCGCGTGTGAGGACGAAGCCGCACCACTGTGCCAAGCATGGGATAGGAAATTGCGGTAATAATGGTGGTAAAATGCTCCGAATATACCTGAGCAGCTGGAAGTACTCCTCAGAGTCAGTTCGACTCGCCTCGGTCAGCGTGGTCGCTGCGCAGCAAGTCCACAAGGCTAGAACGAGAAAGCCTGGTGCCATCTTTCAAAGGAAGAAAGGGAAGGAGGGGATGAGTGACAACTACAGAGGCTACTGTCTGGTGCCTAGCACGGAACCGCTCCTTAAGGCGCCTTCAAATCGCCGCCCCCCCGTCGCTCATTAGCCGAGCCGACACCTCTCTTCGGCAATCATCATCTCGTCTAAAAGAAGCTCCTCTAACCAGATCATTAGCTTTTCGTTCCCCCTCTTTCCGTATGGAATTCGTACGCGCTTCCTCTTCCTATCCTGCGAGCGAGAAAGCTGTCTGCTGACTGGACGGGGGCGTCGTCGTCGTCGTCGTTGTCGCCACTGAAAATAGAGCATCCATCCTTCCTCGGACAACAGCGGTCGCCCGTAAACCGCCAATTGCCCCACCGAACTGTCATCGTGATACCGCACGCACGCACGTATACGCTGGATATGACAATGCAGACACGACAGCCGATTGCACGAATTCAATGTACGGATTCATCTTTGGGCGGGGGGGGGGGTTCGTCGCGGCGCGACTGACCCCCCCCCCCCGCCCAATCCGTCGCCGCGGGTGGTAATTGCCCCCAGCGCTGGCCGTTGCTCGCTCAGCCATGCGCGAACGCGCGCTGGGGGAGGGGGGGGGGGAGGGGGACTCCCCAAAATTCGACCCCGCTCGCCAGCGCGGGAGTGCAGGAGGGAGGAATTGTCTTGTGGTGTCTAAGGCCAGCCCGTACTCTAGTTACTCCTGCCACTGTCAGTGTCACCCGCAACTGAACGCGGCGCCGCTCGAAATCTCATTGGGAAATCTGAGAGAAGAAAGAAAGGAAGGCGCCGCCGACTGGACGCCGAAGCTCGGTCAGCCGTGGCGCCAATTTGCGGGCGACGCGACGAAAGTTCGAGAGTGAAAGGGGCCAGAGCCGGAACTCTCTCTCTTGATCTCGAAATGACGGAACTGGATTGCTTTTTTTAAATGACAAAAGACAGAGCCCCGCCGCTGCTGCTGGCGCTGGCCGCGGCCGCCGTCTTCTGCCTGCTAGATCAACCCACGCCCGCCGTGGTGAGTACACGTATGTAGCAGTGGAAGGCAGACGACGCTGCAATCGAAATACACATGAACTATTAAAACATTTCCATCTGCGGAGAAGAATTGGCCTTGGCAACGCAGCTGCCAATAAGTTTGCTCAGTGAAACATTGTTTTTCGACACTTCATCAACCTGATTCTTCAGCTCGCGACCTCACGCTTCCTGTCCCAAGTACGCTTGGCTGCGCAGTCGGGTCGTCTGCGCAAGGACCAACCCCGAATACCTCAGACCCTGCCAGTTATTCGCTCTTTGGGCCAGCGCAGCAAATGGAGGCGACCCGTTCCTGTGCGGGCGGGCTCTACAACCCTTACGACCAACAAAGGACGCGCTACGACTACGACTGCGACCCCTAGGAGACGAAGCCCAACTGTGGTGACCAGCAGAAAACCCACTAGTAGTGGTCGAAGGAAGGTGGCCAAGCGCAAAGGTCTCAGGGGTTACCGAAACAGACTGCTGAGGATGATGAAGGAACGAGGGGTGGGTTGGATTGACTTGGTTGTAGTAGTTTCTAACTTCGTAGTACGTTTTGCATGGTGGCAAGAAAGTACTGATGGCAAGTCTTATGTTTGTCTGATTTCGGATGTCTCAAGTCTGAGTCTCAAGTCTGATGGCAGGCAAGTATCGACGTCACTACCGTAGATCTTCCAATAGTGCCCCCAGGGCACTATTATTTCAACCTCGCCTTACACGGGGGCACTATTGGGGGGGGACTGTTGGAGGGGGGAAGGGACTTCTATGCTTTCAACCTAAAAATTTTGAATGGTAATGCTAATGTTGATCACTTTTGCCACATTTAATGGTTGACTTACCATTAATAGTTGCTGAAACGTACTATTATTGGTTGGTAGTAGTGTGCATACACGATATAAATGTACCTGCCACTTTGTTTTTACCCATAAAAGGCACATAGCATAACATACCGTAAACCCTATAATTAGCCCCCCGGGGGCTAATTTTTTCGTTCAAGCTCTAGGAGGGTGTATAATTATAGGGGGGGTGGGTAATTATAGGGGGGCTTATAAACTGGAAGTGTCGATGAGTGGGAAGATGTGTGGGCAAAAGGGCGCGTGGAGGCGATTTTTAAGGAAAAAGGCGCTGTGCACACACGTTGGTACACTCTAACACACTCTCACACAGTCTCACATGCACATACGTGTACATACATACACATACGCGACCATACACCCAGACATACAGACACCCATACAGACACCCAGACACCCATACATACACCCAGACATGGAAACATGTGCCTTTTAGACGATGGTTCATTTAGGGAGGGGGGTGTAATTATAGGGGGGCTTATTAACTCAAAGTGGTCTTGGGAGGGTGTATTATTATAGGGGGGGGGGGGCTAATAATAGTGGGGGGGGGGCTAATTATAGGGTTTACGGTAGGTACCCCTTACACCTGGGGGCACTATTGGAGGCACATTGGGGCACCCTGGAGGCTCTATGCTTTCAAACTCGCCGTACCCGGGGGCACTATTGGAGGGCGGGCTTCTAATGGAGGATCTACGGTAAGTTGATTCACGTCTACCTTAGTTATCATAGGTTATCTTAAAATTTGCAGATCTCTTATTAACAGTGCAGATGGAGTGTAGAGTCTACACTGTAGACTGCGTAACCCTGCAAACTTGCTTGGGTAGTTTTTTGATTTGCTTTGCTGTTGATTTGCTAAGCTCATCTGGAATCTTCAACAAGGAAAGTTATCAGACTTCTCTTTCAAGTAACTAACGTGAAACAGTCCTGTCATCTCTATTTTGAGCTTGCAAAAGTGTTGCAAAGGGAAACGTAAATTCAAACTCGAAGAATAGCGTGATAGCCTTAGATAGAATAGTTGCCATGAATTTTCATAATACATTCTTAATCACATTGAATTCGTTTCACTGCACTGCACACTGTATATACTTCGATTGCGCTACACTGTTAGAACATATAAATGTACCTATGGTAACTACAAGTAGATAACTACCAGTATGCGTGAATAAACTATGTACATACTGTAAACCCTATAATTAGCCCCCCCCCCCCTACAACTACACCCGCTCCCTAAATGGTCCGTTGTTCAAAAGGTAAAATTTTCTATGTCTGGGTGTATCTATGGTCGCGTATGTGTATGTATGCACATGTATGTGCATGTAAGACTGGGTGAGAGGAGTGTACCAATGTGTGTGCGCAGCGTTTTTTTTTCCCCTTAAAAATCGCCTCCACGCGCCTTTCCGCCCATAAAGCTTCCAACACATCGACACTTCCAGTTTATAAGCCCCCCGCTATAATTATACACCCTCCTAGAGCTCGAACGAAAAAACTAGCCACCGGGGGGGGGGTTAATTATAGGGTTTACGGTAGGTAATTATTGGCCCAATAATCGATTCAGATGACTCTGCGCGAGCTGCGCCAGATGATGAAGCGGGGACGCAGCACGCCCATCTCCCTTAGGCAGACGACCACATCTCGACCCATATCACTGACCAGTGCGTCAACGAAAACTTCGACGGCTCGGTCGAGGGCGTCGACGCGGTCGAAAGCCGAGCGCGAGCAACGACTCGCCAGGTACCGGCAGAGGATCGTGCGGCTGCTCAGACGGAGAGCGCAGCAGGAAGTCAGCGGCACCAGCCCCTCTAGCCCTACGGCCACGTTTTCATCAAGGAGAAGTGCAACCACAACCACCCCGGCCCCACCAAAAAACAGGAGCCCATCCGTTGTGAAGCTGGCAACTTCCACTGCAACCGCACCAGTTGCTGCAAAGTCTCCGAACTTGGACAGATTCTTCGCTCTGAAGACCTTCAGCCAGCGAGAGCTGGTCGGCAGCTCCACTCTTCTCAGCCAGTCCAGCACGACCTCCACGACACGAACCATTGCCACAACGAGTACTCAACTTCCAACTCGAGGACGACCAGCGAGCACGAGAAGACCAATTGCGTCTATTAGCAGCAGCAGCAGCAGAAGAAGAAGACCAGGGACAAGCGCCAGACCGTCTGGACGCAGCTCGAATTCGAAGCTGCAGCACCGTCGAGCGCAAAAGCTCTCGCGACTGCGCGACAAACTCCGAAGCAGGAACCGCAGAATCAAAATCCGACGTCTGAACGCCTTGCCCAGGCCCGCAACCGCAACTGCGAAACCACAGGGGCGCAGAGGCACAGCTCCGAGACGGGTTTCGACCAGGTCTAGAGCCACATCGAGCCGGCCAGTGACCAAGGCGGCAACCAAAGGCACCACGAAGTCCCCGGCGGGACGACTCATCTCCAGGGAACGCCTTCTCGAGGAGAGAGCCGAGGCGAATCAGTGGGAACCGAAGCGATCGACAAAGCCGCCGAGAACCGCTCTGTCAATCCTGAGGAAGACCCCCAGAAGACTCTCCTTCTCGGAACTTGAGAAAATCGGGAGGATCGAGACGCCCACGACGACAGTGGGTTCTAAGCAACTTTCCTTTTCATTTATTGAAATTATCGAAAATACAGCGTCTCACTTCAGAGAGTCGTTCACAAACAAAATGTTTTATACATGGTTTATTTGTGAAAGTGCCAGTTCACTGACGTTCCTGTTCTACTTCAGCCGTACAAACACTATTCGTTTTCGCAGCTCATCCTTCCGGTTAGTAGGTTGCATTAGTCGTGATAATTTGCTTGCAGTGAAAGTGTATACTCACAAAGATCTGTCTCCCCTGTGCCAATAGCCCTGCGCAGTACATTCGCACAATCGTACAAGCTATGAAACAGTTTTCACCGGCTTTACAGACAGCGCAACCGATCGATTTCAACAAGGCGGCGGCGAAGTTGAACGCCGACTTCGCGGAGTTCCTGACGAATCTCACGGAGGCGACGCCCACCCCGGAGCAGACCAAGTTCCTAGACATCGTCGACGCGCTCCTCACGGCCGGAGGCAACGACATCTCCAGTCAGGCCAAGTTTGCCAAGGTGAGGAGGGCATTCACCGTAAACCCTATAATTAGCCCCCCATAGCCCCCCCTATAATAATACACCCTCCTAAGACCACTTTGAGTTTATTAGCCCCTCCCCCTATAATTACACCCCCTCCCTAAATGGACCATCGTCTGAAAGGCAAAATTTTCTACGTCTGGGTGTATGTATGGTCGCGTTTGTGTATGTTCTTGTATGTACGTGTATGTGCATGCGATACTGTGTGATTGTGTGCTTGTGTGTACCAACGTGGGTGCGAAGCGTATTTTTCCATTAAAAATCGCCTCCACTCGCCTTTTCGCCCACAAACCTTCCCACACATCGACACTTCCAGTTTATAAGCCCCCCTATGATTACCACCCCCCCATAATTATACACCCTCCTAGAGCTCGAACGAAAAAAATTAGCCCAGGGGGCTAATTGTAGGGTTTACGGTAAGGGCCACTTCCACGGTTCAAGAACTCTGAATTTGACCTGCAGCCTTTGCTGATTCACCAGTCTAGGTGCATACATACCCTCTTCGATTTGCGTGACGCCCCACTCCTCTGCAGGCGGTGGACAACGTGGTGGGCCTGGACCGCGTGGACGACCTCAATCGATTCTTGGACAAAAGCGGTGGCTGGGCGCTCGTCCAGCGACTGGTGACGGGCAGGCAGGCGCCGTCTGCCCAAGCACGCCGGCATCCCCCTCGGTGGCAGACTGGGCCTGGGCGGCTTCGGCGGGGGCGCACTCCCCGGCTTCGCCGGCAGGAAGTGACTGATGACGCCGTCTGGCTACGACTGACAATGGTGACAGGAAGAGTGCACCGCCTGGTGTACAGTGTCAATAGACGGTAGTGTACTGGCGCCGTGCCTTGAAGATGTCCTCTGGTCTCGGTAGTGATCGCTTGCTCATCAGACAAACCATCCTTCTGACGTCGCTGGAACTGTGTCACTTCGAAGTGCGAGAAAAGCAGAAAGTGACTAATCGTTACCGCAAACCCAAACTGCTGTACCGTAAAGTGCCACAATGAGCTGGTACTAGGTAGGGCGCCACGCCTGTGGAAAGTTTTCCTGACTACCGGGAATGGGCCGCCGAATCGACCTGTAAAGTAGGGAGGGCTTTAGCCATTTGTCATCCTTAACAACTCCATGCGTGAGTTCAGCGTTGCCATTGTGCGAATCTGTTCTGCCCAGCACCTGCTTGACGCACAAGCCTAACGCGTGGGCGGAACGTTGCTAGGCACGTTTGACGCCTACAGTACGCCCAACTTTTGATTGCGTTGATTCGATAACGCTAATGAATGCGCCTGTCGTATGACATTCGCGGAGTCGCTCATTTGGCATGGCTGCCACAGAGACCATCACGCGCGACTGCCTTGCAGGGCGCTCACTCCAACAGTGTCATTGCTACAACACTACGTCAATCGGTGGCCTACATTGTATGTGTTGGCCAGTAAACCCCTGGAAAGAGACTTGTCGTCATAGAGTGAAAACTGATCGTAATGTGAAAACTTGCGCTGAAGTCACACCTTTTCGCAAAGAGAGATGAAAATCTACACACTGACATCGTAACTACTCGCTGGAGTTGAGCTAGCAGCCGAAGACAACATATGACCAAAGTGAAAATTGTAGGAAGCAAGAACCATCCAGTAGTGTCCCTTCCAAAAGACAGGAAAAAAATACGTCTGGACGCCTTTTGCCAGATGCGCCAGGCAAAAGGCGTCTGGATGATGGAGACATAGTGATAACATGATACATACTTTTAGCTTTCCTCATCCAAGCAAAGGCACCTCCAAAGGCAAAAGCCAAGGTAGTATGTGTAGTGATTTTGAATCAACATTGAATCGCACTGTTTAGCCTGGCAGTGGAAGCCATGGGAAGGACATAGACAAGATAGTAAGGATTCTATTGAAATTGATACATTTGCACTAAATACAAGTTTGTTTCTTTAGGCAATCAAATTCAGACACCACCCAATGACAGAAGACAAGGTAGTGTGTTGTATGACAAACAAACCAGCATACAATATGATTGTTTCAGCCTGGCAGTGGAAGCCATGAGAAAGAAAAAGACAAAACTGTAATGGTCACCTTAAAGTTGATATCCAGTATACAAACCAAATTTTGGAATTTAGGCAATCAGTGGCAGACATCATCCAATGACAAATGACAAGGTAGCACATAGAATTAGAGTCTATTAATAAAAATGGCACTGGCTGTTTTTTGCCGATTTTATGCTATGCAACGAAAATTTGTTAAAAAGATGATACATCAGTGGCTAGAGGAGGCGGAGTGACGTACTGGGGATGTGAAAAATCTTAAATCGGAAAACATGCATCCCACAACTTGAGACAACACCAAAATTTCGACTTTTTATCCAGCGGACGGATTTTCTTGAAAATTGCAGCGTTGGTAGTCCCATGTAGGCTCATCTCAATCTCCAAAGATCAACTCGATCGGATGACGCGTCGTCGAGATATAAGCGCTGGAAGAAGGCACCAAAATTTCGAATTCCATTGTAACGCCCAAAAACAGCAAAAATATGTCACAAAGGGTTTAAATCTTTGTCGGAGCAAAAAATGTTAAACAGCTGGGATAGAGCACAAAGTAAGGGCTTTCCAACCATATACAAAATTTTCGACTTACATAAGCAGTGAATGTATTACAGAGCGTTATACAATGTTGTGTTGGTGAATCAATGTAACAGCCGTTATTCGGGTGTTGTTTGGAGTTGGCGAACATTTTTTGACATGAGGAGATCCGACAAACAGCCCAATGGAGTGGCCAAGTTTTATCTTGGTGTGACTTACACAGCTCAAGAAACGGACACGCAAACATCAGTATGAGACTTGGCAACTATTGCATCAAAATCCCAGCAACTTTGAGCACCTGTTGCTGCAGCATGCGTGCATCAGTTAGGCTGTGCTTTTAGCATTTGATATGTGCTCCTGTCCTACTCCATACTCCAATATGTGCCCTATTGCTTGGTGCACATATTTCTCGATTTCTCGACAACTCCAAACAACACATGAATAATGGTGGTTGCACCGATTCATCGACGCAATGCTGTAAAACGCATGCTGTAATACATTCACCGCTTGCATAAATTGAAAAGTTTTAATATGGTTGGAAAGCCCTTACGCAGCGCTACATCCCGCCTGTTTAACATTTTTCCCTCCGACAAAGATTTAAACCCTTTGTGGCTATTTTTGCTGTTTTGGGGCACTACAATGGAAATCGAAATTTCGGTGCCTTCTTCCAGCGCTTATGTCTCGATGACGCGTGATCCGATCGAGTCAATTTTTGGGGATTGAGATGAGCCTACATGGGACTACCAACGCTGCAATTTTCAAGAAAATCCGTGAACTGAACAAAAAGTCGAAATTTTGGTGTGGTCTCAAGTTGTGGGATGCATGTTTTCAGATTTAACATTTTTCACATCGCCAGTACACCACTCCAGCTCCTCTAGCCACTGATGTATCATCTTCTTAACAATTTTTCGCTGCATAACATAAAATCGCCAAAAAAACAGCCAGTGCATTTTTTTTTAACAGACTATAGTACCAAAGACAAATCAGCACACAACGTTACTGTTTAGCCTGGTAGTAGAAGCCATGAGAAGGACAAAGACAAAGACAAACATTATAATGACAAGGTAGTGCATAGTATTAGTACCAAAGACACATTTACATGTGACTGTTTAGCCTGGCAATGGAATCCATGCAAAGGACAAAGACAAAGACAAACATCATAATGACAAGGTAGGACATAGTATTAGTACCAAAGACAAATCCAAAGTACCAAAGACACAATGTGACTGTT